>CAJPEX010001538.1:0-55446 GCA_905338405.1 Notodromas monacha
ATGATGCCGGCTTCGTCCTGTGACTCATTCCGCGTGACGCTGCTTTCAGCCTATAAGCTTGGATACAGTGCATCGTTCATTAGCTTCACGATTAAAACTTCTCACAGAAGACTGGGAAATCAGGGCTGAAACATGGACTTTCCCGGGAATACGGGTCGTTAACAGCGAATGAAGAGTCAACATGGTAAAACCCACGAATATGGTACAGGACGAATAGATAAGACTGAGTTGTACGGAACCGGGTCATTTGTAATAGAACAATTATTAGGGTAACAGTGTTAGTCCGATCATCTGGGATATTGACACAGGTTTTTTCCCCATTCCCCGGATAAGTATCGTTAAAATGTGGTTCTGCACTTCCTTGAGAATTTTAAAAGAATCAATTTACAGCTTTTGTTTATGCTGATCAGAAATCAGACTGTTTTACGTGAGCCGAGAAATCAGGAAGATTTGTTAAAGCCATTAATCATCAGGTGCTTTCAATCCATGTTTAAAGTAATTCTTCTCTATGCAGTTCGATATAACGTAGACATATATCATCCGCGTTTGTCATATGAAGCTTTTGCCCGTATGTATCAAAATAAATCCAGCAATATGCCTGAACAGAGTGAACATTTCAAATCATGATGGGGGAACAAAGTACTATTCAACACCGGACTGACCGGACGTCATCGAAATTGCCTCAAATATTAAAAAATAACACATTTCTCAAATGAATGCCCTCATGGACTCATCTCCCAGAAATCGGCGGTGTGTCTATAGTTTTTCACGAACTTCACTTTTTGCGATATCATGCGCCGTTCAAGATATTTTTTAGCATTTATTTAAATTGAATATGTAATTCCACTGTAAATTAGAGGGAACTTCCTCAGGAACTTCAGCGAGTTGAATTAAAATCATGTAGTTTCCGGTACATAATTAGTTTATTGTTTCCTATATCTAAATCAAAATAAAATTGATACGCGAGTCATCAAGTTTACAGTGTTCAAACTTTGACTGTAGAGAACAGGATTATTGAAACTATAATGAACATGGTATTCTCTTGAGAAATTGTTTACCTGAGGAAGTTTAAACAAAAGCTTTTTTGTATCCACGTACGTCATTTGACAAGGTGAAACATTCTCCCACCCTTTTGATTTTGAACAGATTCCTTCGAGGATTCCTCAAACCATTCATGTTGGGGTTTCGTTCATGTCGAAGAAGCGCTTTTTCATACACGGAGACCACTGATATTATCATTGAATATGAAGCCCAAGGGTTTCTTTCAGAGAAATAACGGCAGAAAAAAAGTTTCCTTCTTTCAGTATATTTTTAGTGGTTGTCTTCTAGAGGTTTTGCCAAGGTAATTAGCTTGATGGACCCGATGAAAACACATATCATCCCAGGAATACGCACAATCACTCATGACAATCACATCAGCCCGTAGGTTCATTCGCTTCTCATTCCGACCGTACCATTACCGAATGCAATCTGATCAGGAATAGGCCTCCCAGTGAAGAAAAACACCTACTCATTCCCAGCGAAATAACCAGATAATATACTGTATATATCGTTTTATGCTATATCCGTCCCATTGAGTAATTCCTTCTTGCACGAAGGAGTTTTTCGATAATGACGGTTTTCCGGTAGTTGTTCGATCAAGCGTCTCTCTGATGGCGGCAATACATGTTTCCTCATCTCGGGGTAAAGGGAATGCTTCTACGGGCGAAAAAAAATACAACCGAGAATGACTTTTTTTATGATGCGAGAGATAGCTAGAAAAACAAACAAAAATGCTCCTGACGTGATTGAACTTGAGTTATTTGCGTGGTGTTTAAGTTTCTGACACTGAGGAACTTCCAAAATTAGATTTCAAGCGAAACCCTTAGTTTATTTTTTCGAGGATTTTCGTGATTCATCGGAGCCAAAAATTGAGCAACTTTCTCGTTCAACGAGTGGAACTATACGAGGCAGGCATTCCACCTAGATGAATGAACTAAAAGTCGTCTTCCTCCTCTTTACACTGTTTATTTTACCACCGTTTTTAAATTTAAGGTACAGTACTACCTCAATAAAACTTTAAAGGTACAGTATATTTAGTACAGGTGGACTTCCTCTACAACAATCTTGTCTACGACGATTTTCGCTGTAGAGCGAATTTTTGTTGGTCCTATACCAGTATACCGGTTTCTCTCCCCTGGTTAAATGGGGTTATCCACAATGGTATTCTCTTTACAATGAATTTTGTGGCCCCTTGAATTTCGTCGTATACAGGGAGTCCACTTGCACTTGCATATTTTCTATCGCTTTGATTGCCATTAAATTCATCAAACATAGATTTGTGGCTGGAAAATCCAATTTTCTGTCATCCATTGGATGGAATGTCAATTTCAAGTCTTCTCTAAAATTCTACAAGGTAGATAAAAATTTGAGAAGAGAAAATTTCAAAAGATGATCTAATTTCGCTCTTCAAAAATTACGTTTATCTAATTCCGTCCAAAGAGACTAAAAAATGAAATCAGAAGCCTGAAAAAAAAAATGTATTGAGCCCCGTAAAGTTCTTCGCATTTAATTCTGCATACTGTACAATGAAGAATTGAACAGATGAGGAGAAACAGCTACAATGAATTTGAAGAGCTCTGAATATTGTTCCCAGCTTTTCATAGATAACTCGACCCTTACGTAAATTTCAGAAAATTTTATAAACAAATACGTACAATTTTCTTCATCCTTAGAACGATATACATTTCACGAAGAAAGTATACCGTGATCAGAGCAAACAAGTTTGTGTCCACACTCCAAAGAGAATTCCATCACAAGTTGAAGGCTGTTGTTTCTCGTCCGCCGCAAGTTGGCAAGAAAATTAAGGTTGAAAATTCTCCTGGGAAACTCGAGGCGGAAAGGGATGACGAATAAACTTTTCTGACGTCACAATGTAGGAGCCCGATAAATAATATTATCGAGGAACTTGACGAAAGGAAACTACGTTGCCTAAGGCGAGCAGCGAAACAACATGGTTAAAAACGGAGATATCCCGGCTTTTTTCCTCCCAAGGCAAATCTTTTTCTGGTCGACGAAAACATTTCCAGAATTTCGTTCAGGATACCGCATCACTCGACCAACAGTTGTACACGCGTCAACGGCAGTATCTAAGCACGGTTTTAATCTGAAAATGTTGGCGAATGACGCAAGAGATGAATGACGAACAACCAGGAAGTGCGAAAAAAATGCACTAAAATAGAATAAAACCCGAAGTGTTACATGAAAACGGCGCATTTTTATTTTCTGCGATCATCTGTGGTTGGTTAAAAATGGATCGTCATGACGAATGCCTTTTTCATGAATCCCTAGTAAAGAAAAATTTGAATCTTCAAAAGTAAAGAGAGTTTACCGACGTTCATTAATTTTTTTCCGAGATTTGTGCACGATTTTTAGGCAAACCGTTCACTCGCGAAAAATGTCATCATTTACACTTTCACAGTATATCATTTTTTTCAATTTTTCTCACGCCAATGAAAAAATCTACACCGCATTTAGTTTTTCTCTATTTATGATTCAATCTGATGATGGAAGATTTTTTTAATTATCGAACATCCCGAGTAGGAAAGCGAAATCTTTGTACAAACAAAAACCTTACAAATCAGTAAAGTTAAAAATGCTCTCATGAAGAAATCGTGGGCCTTATTTCGTGGGACCTTTTTTTTTTTTTTAGGTAAATGGCCATTTTGGACTCACCACAGTACGTGGAGGCATATAAGTAATCAACATTTCTCAGAAATCGATGGATTTCAGCATTTTCAATCATATTTTCTCAATGTAGGATAGTGGAAAAAAATTTCGTGAAATCTCAGGCACTTGTTTGGTTATAAATTCTCCCGCGGAAAATGTTATTCACGTTTTTTTCCCGCAACGGCAACGTCTTACTGAATTCCTATATATTTAGCGTTATTTACCTCCGTGCTGACTATTTATGCGTGACAATATATGTATATAGAACCTTTGAAAAATTCAAAATCAAATTCTTGCACGCGGAAATGCTGAGCAGATTTTGTGCTGAGCGTCAGCATTTCCGCCTCGCCTAAGTGCCTCGCTCAACGTCCCTTGATTGATCTTTCCGGGCGAATCTTTCTAGAATGATCTCAGAAAGCATTGATTTAGTCCGCCTCTATGGCCCAGGAGGGGGAAAAAAAGACGATTCATCCAGTAAAACTTGGCTTTAAGCCATTTCCCTCATCGCAGGAACACAGGGTGATAAACGAATAACATCTGACTGTATACTGTTCCTCCGGTGCGGATCCAACTTCGAACCTGATTCGAATCTCTTCTGCCCTCGACACTGCGGTGGTCGAACCAGCAAATTTATCCCTCCTCAATGTTCGACAGCAGGCTTTCAATTGACACGTCGATCGAAACAAGCTTCTCACGTTATGTACGCACGTTTCCACTCGAGCAAAAGAGTTTTCGCCAAAAATAGAACCAATAATCAATCCACTTTTCGGAAAAGAGAGCGCTCATGAACAAAAATGACTTCTCGCAAGCTAAAAAAAAGATGAAACCGCACAATCAGCAAGAGTACCTATGTTACCGAGGTCAAGTTTGCCTTAGGACAACGGTAACGTTGGGTTGAAGAGTCTTGGATTAATTAAAATTTTCCGGCAGTTTATTATAAGGCAGTATATCATTTGCCGTATTTACATTCGGGTTATTAAAGAAATTCAATAAAAAAAAGGAGGAGGGCGATCAAAGGCATTTGAAAACCAGAGATTTCCATAATAATAGGACTGAATCGAGTACATGAAATGCGGTCTTGGAAAATACCTCTTTTACGTCGCACATAAGAATATTAATAAATTTGGAGAATTAAAAACCCTTTTTTTGCTTTACTGAATGATGCCGTACCAGAAGTAAATTCTCCAACAGCAAAGTCAGGACGAATTTATTCAAAATCGAGGCTTCTAAGGATTTGAACAAGGAGATAAAATGAAAATGAAGGAAAACGGCGGTGACAAAAATTACATTTCCCACATCCTCAATCACGAATGGTAATGGAAGTGAAGAATAAATTTTTTTCACAAACACAAATAATTCAAGAAACGAATTAGTCAAGACCCGTTCTATTGAGTGATAATTTCCATCCGGAGCGAGACACAAATATTGGCTATCGAAAAAACTTTAATTAATACCTATAATGACCTTCAACGACTCATATATTCATCATGCCTTCCAAAATATGAAAAAGAAAAATACATGCACTGAAAAATATTTCAATCATAGAGGAACTAATAAAAAGACTTAACTTTGACTTCCGTCCTTGCGGTCAGAAAACACATTGGGACGTTTAAGAATTAAATTTCCCCTCCACTTATAGTCTTTGGGCTTTAAGGACGTACATTCTGCTTTCATATACAGTAAAGAGGCGTACAAAGATAGCTGTTTTTCAAAAGAAGAGAAATCAAAAATAGAATGATCTCACTTTCGAGTGTTACAACCGGAAGATCATCAACTCCAGGAGTTCAGTGTTCGCTGGAACGAAGATCACTTCAATTTTCTCCGCTTCCTGCAAACTCGGGACTATTTTTGGCTCCCAGCCTGCAAAAACTGAAGTCCCTGCCACTGAATTATTCAGCCGTTTGATGAGACCGGACAATGCGAACCCACTCGAGACGAGCCCGGGCAAAATTTACCCCAGGGGACATTTCTCCACCCACATCTCGAGAGTCCTTCTTCTTCCATCGACGCTAGCAGAAAAACACTCGGAGAGCTCAAGGAAAATGTCCCCAGCTTTTTTCGAAGCATTGGCAACACGATCCAGCAAAAAAAAAAATGAAAGCGAATATCGAAAGCGAAACATTCGTGGGGCAAGCTGAGTCACCCCAGAAATGTGGTTGCCAAGTTTCGATCCCCGCGTCGACACCAGCACGGAACCCCGGACCCGTCGTGTGTCGCTCTGGAAAAATCATGAAGGAGAAGCTAAACGGGGGTGAAATAGAATAGATGGGGAGGCTTTTCTGAAGAAACCTTCACTCGAGGAAGAAGCAAAAATAGTTACCTGGCTATCGTTCCATTATTGAATGTGGAACAACAAACAGGTCGCGGATTGTTTACTGAGAGCCCGTTTTCATCTCTTCCCGACCCCTTCTGCCCCAATCAGTGTCAGGAGCAGTAATTGAATCCCACTTCAAAAGGACGAGTGTTCCTGATGGCTTTGCTCATCGCTCAAGGGTTAATTAGTTGATTTCAACGTTTGAAACGACGAAGGGTCGCTCATTTCGAAACCGACTTATTCTGAACCCACTCGGCGACTTTTTGACGTCGGGTTGCGCACGAAAGCACAAAATTTAAAATTAGAAATTAAACACGGTTTCGAAACAAACGTGTCACTTATATTACGAAAATTTGCAGACATACACTGCATGTACTGTATTTTGAATAAGTCATTCCAGAATAATTCAACGTACCTTAGAAAACGTCTCACCGAAAAAGTGAAAACACTAACTCATCTTGCGATGTTCGGTTTATGAGTTCTGACAGTCCTGTGCTGTACTTCTTCGAGTCTAGTTAGATGGATGGCGACAGAAAAGTAATTTTCAGAGTACTGTTTCATGTATTACAGACTGCTTTTTCAAGTTTTGCTCATCCGTCCTGAAGCGAAAAGAAAGCATGGAGTTTTAAAAAAAGCACTATTTGTATGAAAGCGAGCGAAAATGATTTGCCTTCAGGATGTGAAGGGAATCCAAGTCATCATATTAAAAATGGTTGAGCAGTCTTTTCAAAAACGATTTTCAACGTTATCCCTGCTATTGTATACAAAAAAGTTGGCTTAATCCGCTAATGGTGAATCTGAGCTCAAAACTTGACCTAAAATGTCATTACACACGCATAAAGATGTATCCAAACCATAAACAAGGAAAAACTTGAGTAAAATCTTCACTGAATGGAAAATTGAGCGAGCCTTCTATAATGGTTCGGAGAAGACTCCGAAACTTGATCACCTAAACGAGTTTATTCCAAGGAAGTATTTATGAGATTATGACTTTTTCAAGCATCCCTCTAACATGGATTAGAACCCTCTTTCTAAGAAGCATCACACTTATTTTCAAAAGCTGACAAGTGCGAACAATACTCTGAATTCTGTCAGAAGCGCCGTTCGCAGGAAAATCAAGGTTCGGGTCTTACTCAAGAGGTCTCGTGGCAATTGATTAAATTTGCTTAAACTGTATATATATATTCCGTGCTGTATTTTCTTAAAAGAAATACTTTTATTAATGCCGGTTACAAAACAAATTGTCTCAGGCCAGCTTTGGGAAGCAGAAAAGTTTACACAGCATCCTCAATGGAATGGCTTCGGAGCGATTTCCACACAAGGCACTTCTTGGAACATAATTCCAGGGAGTACCTGCAGCGGGAGAACCTCAATACTTTCCCACGGAATATAATGCCCTGGTACAGAAGAAATCCAATTTTGCCATCCCGGTTTTGCATAATCGGCGGATATGCCGGACTTAAGCAACCCCAACCATATACATGGCTCATCCCCGGGCAAAACGATCGACCCGAGATGTACGGATGCCTTTTGAAGACTTCCCACACATCCTTTCCACAACAAGCGGAAAACCCTCGTTCCACACTTGAAGAGTCTGGTGTTCCGTATACTGTACTGCCTCACTCTCTGGTATAATCTGCCCCATCCTATCCCATCCCATCCCATCCCATATACCATTCCATTCCATTCATATAGGTTCAACTCACTGCGGGTAAAAGCCGCCGCAGCGACTGCATGGGACGAGGCGCGGGATGAAAGATGCATGCCCTTCACGGGTGTGCGCATGGATCACAAATAGTCATGGAAAAAATGTTTCTATACACTCCGAAACTTTTCGGCACTCCACTAAATGACCGCGTTTTCCCAAATAAAAAATAAAAATAAATCACCTGTTTTGGAGCAAAATTCTTTCCCAAAAAAATCAGGATGCGTCTTAGCTTTTGATATGGAATTATCACATTATACTATGGTTGGTTCACAAGTTTTGCAACCTTTTGAAATAGTTTCAACATAGTTCCAGCAATTCAAAAATGTGTTTACTTGCATAGTCCAATCGTTTGGCAACACTTCAGTGCTGCTCAACATACTCTCCGCCACTTTCAATGCATTTTTTCATGCAATAAATCCAATGATCGAAACAGTGCCGAGAATTAAATTTTGTTGGTTGAAGTTGGTGGTGAGTATGTTGAACAGCACTGAAGTGCTGCCAAATGATGCGGCTATACAAGTTCAAAAAAATTAGAATTGGTTAAACTCGGTATAGGAAATATTTCAAAAAGTCGCAACACTCATGAACCAACCCTCGTACAGCATTGGAAAATGTATTTCTTCTTATGCTTGAGAGTTTGATGGCATCTGATATTTGACTGAGTATTTGAAAAAATGATGCCAAGTGCATGAATGTCAATGTGCCTGACTCACAAAATATTTTTATGGAAAATTTTATAATTACAAAAACTTTCAGCCATTTTCAGTTCACAAGTACGAGAGTTATACTCATGATTCCTGTGAAATGCGTTTGAGGAAAGGAAGTTTCATCTTAGAGAATGAAAAATTAGTGTGGTAAACAGACATCTGTTTCGAAAGAAAATCAGTACAATCGACATGCATCTTATAATCGACAATTTTTTTAGAGTTCTTGAAATACAAAAAAGGGGAGTGACGTCGTATAATCTACGGCGCCTTATTTTTGAGCATATATGTAGTAAAAGGAACAGAATCGTCAACAACTTAAATTATTTACTACACGTGTTCAGTCATGTTTTCAATGATTTTAAGGGGAAAAAACGAGAGAAGGGATTAATGGAACGTTGAAGAGATCAGCACCGAGTTGAACGTGTTTTCGTGATCTTCTCTTTTTTTATTCGGGCACCCTGAACCTCTTCCCGTCTCTAGAAATGTTCTGGATGAAGCCAGTGGATCCCGAGATGAATTATTAATGAAAATAGGGTCTCATGGATCTGCGTTTCGAATGAATGACGTGAATTATTTCTACTCTGGAAAGTTACGTGTGATCCATCATTCCCAGAAATGTTATTTTCATCTGCTTCCTACCTTCAAAAGAAGGTCATAAATTCCCAATATTTTAAACTATATGAAGCATTCCTTCGTTGATTTATATGCTTCACGAACGTTTCATCACTTATTCTCCATTCACACAAAATGCCGCATGTATGTAATAAGCGTATTGTTCAGTATACATAAACAGTGGACCCTCAGTTAACGAACTTGATTGGTTCCAGACAAAAGTTTGTTAACCGTAACATTTTTTAACGAAGGACTTTGATGACTGAGGGTTCACTGATGATTTTCAGGTGCTCTAAGAGAATCTTTTGGAAATCGTGGATTTTTGCTTTTTTCATGAGAAAATAGCATCGAATAATAATTAACAAAAATTCGTAGCCTTTCTCACGGAAAAATTGTTCTTCTATCTCATCTTCAAGTAGCAAGTTAGGACATACAATTCGAATTCTTGATCATGGATCTACTTTTGATGACAAACTTGATTTAGTTAAAGTAGAAGGGAGTTCGGATAGCAATCAAAAAGAAGAATGTACGTTTTTGAAAAGTTACTGATGGCAAATAGAACCTGACTCCATTTAAACTATTATTCTCTCAGAACATAAATATGCACAGTACTCAATTTGTCCGCTGTCTGATCCTCCTTAAGAGGCATTGAAGCTAGAAGGAAACCTTTCAAAAAGATTAGAAAAGCTAGAGAAATATTCTTGAGTCTCCATCGACAAGAAAAGATGCTGAAAAAGTAATGAATCTTCTGCTTCAATTTCCTGCGAGAGGTTTTCACAGACGGCTTTTTTCAGACACGTCATTGAAGCAAACAGCTCTCATTCTTTAAATACTTGTACCATCAGAATTTTAGCCCTTATTAACAGCACTTTCAAATTATAGGCAACAAATGAGAATCTATGATTGTAAAGACGATGCTTTGCTGGAATTATGTTGAACTGCTATCTTAATCAACGAAGATTCCGGTGCTTTGTTGATATCTGCGTTGAAAAACTACGGAATCGAATTTTTAAATGTAATATGAGAGTCTCGAGTATCCGAACTGATATCGAATGACTTTTTCAAATGTAATCAAATACTGCATCATGAATAAACATAATCTGAAAAACTCAAGGTTGCACCAGCATGTTGCCAATATTCCCGCAAATCTCAAAGATCGAAAAATACTTTCATGCGATTTTTCTTTTTAAAAGTGTATAGTGCGCAGTTACTTTGATTTTCTCGCAAATCACAGCATTATTCAAGTACAGTATTTACCTTGTATTCGTGATTTCTTGATCCGTTTCCGATGATGCTGAAATAAAAATTCGGCACCAAATTTTCCAAGTCAATCTTGGTTAGGAAAGCGTCTAATAAAAATATTACATGCCGTTTCATTTCTCACGATTGACTTGAAAGTTGGGCATGTTTAGTCGTCCTTCGAGGCCCATATTTATCCCGATATTATAATTTTTACGAAGATCACTTCCCATATTTAGCCTCAGAGCTGACGAAGAATTTAAAATGAGTAAAATAAAATGCGATTAGTACAATACACTCGCAGAATATTTATGCTATCGTATATTAAAATTACACCGAAGGATGAATTATAGAAAGAAGGAAGAAAAAAAAACTATCGCACGAAAATCTCGACAAGTACGAACAATACGGAGGAAAACTTCAGCGGTTTCTGACAAGCCTTACTTGGCTTCCCGTCTTCCCGCCCCAGAGGCACACAGCAAATGTAAATAGAATACTGTACAGTCGTACTTTTGACCTCCCCAGAAGGGAATCCGAACCTGTGCCGGGATTCGGATCGATCAGCGTTCCCATGCGAGTTTCCGCACGCAGGTCCTCGTCGGTCTTTTCAATTCAGTTGCCTCCGGAGACGAATGTCATCCCTTCAGCCTAAATATCAAGTTCAACAGTTTCCGCAGACAATAAAATCCAGAATATTTTTGGGGAACATTTTTATTTATTGACGCGAAACAAAATCAAGAAAACGTCAGAACCCTGGATTGCAAAGGGAAGATACTTTCGAGAATGTTTTGTTCTTGGCTGAGAGTGGCAACATATCATTAAAATCGTTCCTCGAAACGTTTAAGGATTTACGCCACGCGCGAACGGTTGATTGATGATACAAATTAAGCTTTAATGAAAGTTAACGATCTCTGTCGCAATCAATTAAATAATATACCTTCATGAGGGACATGTTCACGCAGATTGAGAGAAACGTGCACGATAAAAATTAATCCGCAGTTCTTCCAATAAAATATTGTATTCTCAAAGAAAATTAGAAGAAGAAATTTAACCGTCCATTCTAGGGCTTTTACAAGTTTAATGCGTCTCAGTAAGTACAAGTTTAATCAGAAGGTACTGTATAACCTGTAAAAATAAGTGACGGAGTCCTTTCCGTAGTTATAAAGGACAAACTTTACTGTTTATACTTTATTTTAATCTAAGTCCCAACGCAGCGTATCTTATCTAAATTTATTTTATAAGACGCGTTCGTCTTCCAAATCAAATTCAAAACGAGATCATCGGCAGGTGTGTGCCTGTTTTGTCACCTGACGGTCCAAATAAGAATTACTTGCAACTCATTTACATGTAATTTTGAACTGCTGTTATTTGATTTCGATTCATCTGCCTATTCATTGCCGATGCATGCCTCAAAGTTCTTTCAATGTTTTACGTCAGTGATTCACGTCAATTTATTCGATTTGCTCAATAAATCAAAAAATAAGTCCGAAAAAGAAATGAAAAATCATGACTAATCAAGGAAAGAAACGCTTTGTGTGAACTAGCCAGCGTTAGCCATTTTCACGGAAATCCGACAGTTTTTGATGGAAGTGCTATCCATTGCATAGAGGGAAAGAGCTGGAACTTTTGAGTTGATTGAACAAGTGCCTGAGCAACGGACCTCCGTAAATTTATTTTTAATCAGCTCTTGTTGCTCAGATTGTTCATTGGAAGATGACCTGTACAGAGAAATAAGCTGTAAACACGCAGGTCAACGATCTGAGAAAATGTTATTCGATGATGTTCATGAATAACAGAATCGAAAAAGCCTGCTTCACTTCAGCATCGCTCAAACATAATTCCATTCAACGCAAGCATAATCCCAAGCTGATATCTTTAGACCACATAATTTACTTGAACACACCTTTCCCCCAACGAAGATTCGTTTAAGGATTATGTTTACATAGGAATGTGCATCAATTGGGCAATGATGTGTTTTCAAAATCTTTCCCATCAAACGTCTTCGAACAAATTACGCACTTCTAGCTGTAAAAATTAGGGACTAATAAGATTTCACAGATTCAATTAGACGCCGTGTTTGTTTAACTTTGATTCAAGAAGGATCAGGGGAAACACAGCATCGCACAATAAATATAAAGTGGGTTCAAATCTAGAAGAATAATTCATAATATAGTTAACGCCTCCCACATGTTAGAAGATTGTGAGAAAAATTACCCAATTAACCATGTTCCAGAGCCTGAAAACCGAGAATAAGAACATTCTATGATCTTTTGCGGCATACGCATAACCTTTTTTCTCTTTCAATTACATACTCCTAGATCCACCAATTTAAATAATGCATCCATTCAAGAACATAATTTTTTTATATTCTTTTTCATTCTTCCTGGGATTCTGAAATAATTCTGACCTTACCCTCTTCACGACACGACGAAAATAAATGCAAGAAGCAATTGAGCTCAAAAAGGAAAAGGGTTTCTCACGTTTGTTATGATGTAGAATATATCCACATAAATGAATGCTTCACCAAGTAAAGAACTCAAGCACTGATTTTCCGTGAGATATGAATGACAAACATGTTCTTCAAAGAGTGACAGCTGGCAATTATTCGTCTCCAGGAAACTACCAAGTTTGAAGCTCGTGAAACAAAAACAGGTGACTGTACCAGACTTTCCAAGAGTAGTCTCCAAGCATACACAGACTTTTATGTGAAGCGAAGAAATTTGGCATCGTAAATTGCTCAAACAATGTGGTGAATTGATAACTCAAATCTGCTATGTCCTCATTCACATGTCTCTAGCGATTTCTGCCATACCTTCGCCAAGATGTTTTCGGGAATCGTGAATTTCAATTCCGCAGCGCACTTTTGAAAATCAAATTAAAAAATTGCAACATATTCTCGGAAATCCAGGTTTCAATTACCCGGCGACGATGAGTAAAATCCGATCAGCTGTCAAGACTTTCCACCCGCCGCCCGGAACCACGTGAAGTGTACTGTAAGGTATAATAGTCGTCCCGTGCATGCGAATATCCCTTAAATTAAATAACGAGCTTTAAAAAAACGAAAACAAACAATACGTGATCGGGAAATTCTACGGAATTTCCCTGTTACGCAATAACCCCCTCACACCTCCACATTTCCCCCCACCATTTTTGAGCAGCTGCGTTTGTTGTCTTGTAGCGTTTGGATAGAATTACTTGATCTTGAATTGCTAAAAAGTGAAATACAATTTCATACTCTGTTCTTTTGAAATACTTACCAAAGTATCCCCTGCCAAATTCCCCTGCGGATTGTGTTTCTCGATTATTTCTCATTTATAATGTTCACTCTTTGTGGGCTTTGCCCTACAAAGTGATCAACATAATCGGAAATAAAATCAACCACAGTCGTATTTCCGGCCGTAAGGAACAGCGAAAAAACAAGAATCAGGCTTAACAAGAAAAGGGTCGACAATCAGTCCATATATATGAGGAGGGGTATGTATGTATAAGACCGGCTCTTGTTGCAGGCGGACGTAATCAGGGCCAGGCCTGTCTCTTCTGGCCTATAAGCTCAGCAGCACCTGATTGCGTGGAAAGCCGGTAGCAGCAGCATGGAAAAGTGAACAGAAAAGTGTGAGGACAAGTGAGCGCCATGGCCCACACTGAGCGCAGACCAACTGAGCGCCATGCAGGGAAAAACTGAGCGACTTTCAACTGAGCCATCAGCTCTAAAACCTCGCTATTTGACTTCGCTTATTGTCTCTATATCATCACTCATATAATCGTATGAAAGAACACTCAAATATTTTCATGCGCATCGAATGTCTGAAATCTCAGCGATGACCAATTAACTATGCAGGTGAACTATTATATCCGACAACACGATCTCGTTTATAGAACGATTTTCTCTGTAAAACAAAGTTGTTCCATGGGTTTATTGGGTTCAATCCGCGTGTTATGCGGGGTTTCTGCAAAAAATTCTCTTACAATACTTTTTTCTTGTCCCTTGAATTTCATTTTTGAGAGTACGCCTGCATTATTATCAAGCTTTATTTGTGCAAACACTTCTTTGGGTACCCAACACATCCTATACGGAAACGAATTTCTGATGCTGTCAAGACAGAAACACAAGGGGATTTATAAAATCCTTGAGTGAAATGTTACAATTGACAATAGGTCCAGTTTAAAAATTTCGAACGCGCGTGTAGGCGAATCATTTTACACTGCTTTCAAACAACGTTCATTTGGGTAGCGCTCAATTTGCCGTGCTCGCGCTCAGTTGGTTGGTATCACAGAAAAGGATACCGCTGAAAATATTGTCATAAAAAGAGAAAAAGGAAAAATGTGAGAAGACAGGGAAGGATGAACGACAGAACGAATCAATGCGGAAGACGGAACAATGAATGAAGGCCAAGGTACCAGTGGGGATTTTAGCGGAAGGCGACACGGATCAAGCAACCCGGCTTTTGCGTTCCTCGTCTCGCTCTGTTTCATTTCGCCGGGTTCAGGGAGTTTTCCCGAGAGCGACCCGGGTTCGTCTCACCTGAAATTTTCAGAATTTCATCGAACATTCTTGATTCACCAGACATGCAAGAAAATACTGCATGATACATACTACAAGACTGCATTGTGAGTTTTTTCGGACGTAACAAGGGAGTCTGTACCGATTTTTCTGAATGAATTCAAGTCTGTGAATGTTTTGCATTAGAGGCCGAATGTTTCCTAAATATTTTTATTCCTATAATTTGTATTTAATGGATTAATCCATTGCATCTTACAATCGAACAACTCGGAGTAAAAATATTTGTGAAACAGTTGGCCTCTAATGCAAAACATTCACAGACTTGAATTCATTCAGAAAAATCGGCATAGACTTCCTTGTTACGACTAAAGAGACTCACAATTCAGTCTTGTGCACAAATGCCATTGCTAAAAAAATGTTGTCGGAAGTGACCGAGAACCCCAGTTGAAAATTCAAGAAACCATAAAATGCAAGACGCTCTTAAACGAATCAATCAGCGAATAAATAAAACTTCAATGAATGTAATATAGGTTCATCACAGTTTTCAGTCACTCATTTTTGAAATTAAATTAAGTAAAATTGCAGAGACACGCGAAAGGAGAAACCTTGTTCCTTCCAAGTTCAATCAGTGAAAATGTATGGATTTCAAATTTACCTATACTCTGCATCCGTTTGAGATTACCGTGTGTAATTCGGATGGAAAGTTATCTTATCACAGTTTTTCAAGTGCATGTACTGTACTGTACTGCAAATTATTCTTATTGCCAGGGCAGCTACAATGTGGAAGATCAGAATAATAGGCATTTAAAGAAATCAGATTGAGCGTTAATTTCGAGCCAAAATGCACTCAAATACAGTTCAACATCTTACACAGACTTTGAAGTGCCATCTGGAAAATTATTCCAATTATGTCGCAGTATTAAAGAACATGAACTGCGTCGCCCTTTTCAACTGAAGGAAAACCTTCAAAGAGAATTTTAGATTTTATTGGCGGTGCAGTTTACTGATGCCATTCCCAGGCCCGAAGCAATTTCTTGGAATTAAGGAGTTCGAAGAATCAACAGAAAAACTGATGCATCAAATAACTGAACCATTCGATTTCACATCAGAGATATTCGGCTGGCAGCTGGTGATGCTTCATGGCTGCATGTATGTACATACAAGATAGCCATTGCGAACTATCAATGTCAACAGATGATGAATTGTTATCTTTTTGGAATGCAAGTTTTATATGTATATTTGAACAACTGTATGCTTGATTGCCTCAACTATGGACGAGAATGTGACGGAAATTTTGAAATATGGCGGTTCCAGCTCCGAATCATGTGCTGAAAATTGTCGCTTGAAAGTGTTTTTAAACAGCGATACGATGAAGAAATGGGAACATTGACGAATCGTCTCCTGTTCTCCAGCTACTTTTTTTCTCATTTCAAATTCGAGGAGGCCAGAAACTTTTTCTACTCTTCAGAGTTCGAGATGCTTCATATCTTCCATCGTTTGTTTTCGAACGCTTCTCAGAACTACAGAAAAAGTACTGTTTCTTTACCGCAATGCAGGTTTGATTCATACGACTGTACCTAAGAATTTACTTTAACGAATACTTTTGACGGTGGAAGATGGAAATAATTTCGCATTCTATGACGTGTAGAACTTTTAAAGATAATTATATATTATTAAACCTCGACGGAATTCTACGAAATTTAGTCAGGCGAGGAACCCTTTTTTTCAAATAGCGTTCTTCGACATTTTTGAACGAAGAAACATGAGCGAGGAATTTCCACGATCAACTTTCCTGAAATTATGCGATTTTTCACTTTCCATCAGAGCAATATATTACCTCAACCACTCGAAGCCCCGTAAATCATCCATGAGTTTTCTTCAAGCTTCCACAGACCTGCAAAATATACACAATAAAAGATTTTGAAAAATTATGCATCTATTATTCTGGGTTTTACAGAGGTTTACGAGATTAATACGTAATTTTTTAAAGCCGATTCGAGTCCCTTGTCATAATCATGAAGTAATCATCAACATTTTCTCTGATGTTGATAAACTGATTGAAATACGTAAATAAAACTGGGATTCTCCGTATAGCTAAGATTCTCAAAAGCCGAAGAAATTCTGTTCGGTTTCATGCGCCATCGAATGAAGGTGCGTCTGGATTTTTCCCAGCCCGATTTTTCGCCAGAGATAAAAAAATTAAATCTGTGTTTCAAGATTTCGGGTAAATACAGTACTGAATGAGATATTATATCCGAAGAAACGCCTTCGCTGTGGGAGAAAAAGAATGAAAGAAACTAACTTGAAGTTGGTGGCCAGAGCGAGGATCTTCTGGCGAAGGTAGGGCAAGTAGCCCGAGTGCTCCAGACGCAGTACAACGTCGGGGTCACTGTTTCCTCGCACGTACTTGCAAAGCAAACAGCTGAACGTGTCCAGGGTCGAGGCAGTCTGGCCGGTGATCGGGTTCCGTCTGTCGCGAGGCTGCTTGTCACGTTCTTCCCAACGCCGGTAGCAGAGCACAAACAAGGCGTAAATCCGCTCATCGCAACAGACCAACAGTCTGTCAGAACGAAGGAGAATTAAAAGACACGAAAGAAGGGAAGATAATAAAGCCCTCGGAATCTATTCGATTGTGGAGTGGCGAGGTCAACGAAACTGCCAAGAGACAGATATGGCACGAGTTGTTTCCAGATCATTTATAGATCTGGGGGGGTTCCCCAACCTGTGTGGTCCAAGGACCAGCACCAGTCCACAAAAAATTTCTTCAGCATAAGAAATATATAAAAAGTAAAGCAATGAAGTCTGCTATCTTTCATCGGAAATTTCGGAAAGATCATGGCAATTGAAATTATCTGATGGAAAAATAAATTGGCTTTTCTCCTAGTAACGATTCCGACAAATTTTCACCTGTTGATATAATTTTTTCAATTTTCCAATCTGAGAAACTTTTCTTCAAGCCCACCTTTCTAAATTTTTGAAGACATCTTACTAAAGCTGCTTTCATTGGTTGTAGGGTTAATTTTTGCAAGAAAGAAGACACCCTTTTAAATATTATCCAGCATAAAGTCTTTCAAAAAAAATTTTGCGTCTGAAACAATTTTATTACACTTTTGTCAGTTAGCAGAGATTTTTCAAGAAAATTGCTGGTCTTCAAAAATTTTTTATGAAAATTTCCAGATTTTTGGGCTCAGAAAGGTTGGGGAACACTTGTGTGTGTAGATCATTGCTTTCTGCAACTATATAGTGGCGCGTAATAATGCATAATTATACCTTTGGGGGATAGGCAAACTTTTGATGGAAAAGTATGACAATGCAAATTCTAATCAAAGCCAAGATGATGGAGGTTCTTCAACCCTGAAATAAAGCACACGAAAAATCGCGAACGAGTACAGAATGTACTTGTTTTATTGAGTACCACGCGCACTTTTCTGTGAAAATAAAAAAAGTATACAAAACGTCATATTTGTGGAAGAGTTTTCCAAAAAGAGTTTCAAAATAAGGGTCCATGACATATGCTCAAATAACAGGGGAGCACTTCTAAAAAAAAAGATGTTTTCAAAACGTACAAAATGTAACAATATCAACATGGGATCAAACAAACGTTTCATACTTGTACTAATTCCGTTTTTGTCTGTTGTAATTGCTTGAAAATAGTTTACCTATCAATTTTTCAGAGGTAGACCTAGTAAAATACATTATGGAAGAAATCTATAGAATTTATTTTTCACTTGAGCGTGAATTCATCTTCGTGCCCTTTGCAGTTTAAAAAAAAATTTTCTAGCTGCAGAAAACTGAGGCGTGTCTTGAATTGGCAAAAGTTCTTCCGCCAAATTATATTTTAAAATCAAGGTCATCGTCTCACTCACGGGACATGTGGTACTTCAGTTCAAACGAAAGATATCTGAGGTAAATAGAGGGAATCTAGGCTCTGAAGACAAAAAATTAGTCTCGTGAAGGTTCCGCTGCATCGGTTTTTAAAAGGGTTTTGCCCTGGAAATTGATAATATAGAAGTTTCCGCAAGTCAAAACGTCTGCGTTTCAGCAGAAAATTGTGAAGGCCACAACATTTCACAGCGATGAATGCAGTACTTGGTCCTGACACGATGTATTATTGTGAAACGATCCACGAGATCTTTCTTTGTGGATTTATTCTTTGGCGACTGTCACGCACAGCACGCATATAATAGAATTCCAACTTTCCAAAAAACGTGACCGCTATTCCCAAGCAAAACCGAAGCTGAACCCGGATTGAAAAAAACAATGTACAAATTGAAAACTTCACGAGCAACCAGAAAGGCTGTTCAAAGCATCGAAAGAAAAATATCATCATGTGGGATATTAATCTATGATCCAAAAAAAGCTAAGATCGATCAGATATTTTAAAGCCCACAATACAGTTATTCATTCATAAACTTGCTGCGAGAGGATAAAAAATTCCAGGGATATCATCAACAAAGCACACAAGTAAAATAATTGAAAATGTTTTCAGAAAAGGTTCCAAAAGATAACGCAGCTTTGTATCACAGTGGAAGGTTCTCATTTCGATGGTTCCTGTTAATATCTTTCAAATACCACGACATAAATTGAGCTGTAATAGGGAGTTTCTGCAGAACATCACACGGATTCCATTTTTTAAAATCACAGATGAGTTTTTCACAAGCTTTTGTTCCATATTTTTACAAGAACCAGATGCAACTCTACATTTTTACTTGCAATTTTCAGGAAAAAAAACCTGTCCTGATGGGCGATTCTGCACCCCCGTTTTCCGTGGGCAAAATTTCAAATGAAGAACATTATAAAAGTTTAATATAAGTAGACTCGATGCATAAGTTTGGTTTCAATCGAATTTAATTTGTTATTGCTTCTCTACATTAGGACTGCAGGGGGTTTAAAAAAAAACTAGCTCAGAAAATCTGAAATGTCACACCAAACGTGTTTTCATTAAATACCGTTTTCCCTGGTATGACGCCTGCCGAATTCCCAAGTGATAAAAATTGTGTTAATAACGAGGGAATGCAGGTAAATGCTGAAAAATTTCCAGATCCCAAGTACAGTACAAGAAAATTGACCGGTATTGAAGCGATTAATAAATTCCAACACAAATTTCAGTTTCTCATTGCAGTTCTTTGTGAGCAGAATGACCTTGGAGCTAGAATAAATCAAGGGCGATTCATTGGGTCATGAAAACAAGGACAAGGACATCGAAACCCAAAGCCATTCAGAGCGGCAGTAAAAAAATAAAATAGATAACGCCTTGCAGCAGCAATCTCGTTTAAAATTAACCCTTCCCAATACTGGAAGCCAGAGCAATACCTGTCACCACAATTTCTACGAGGACTGAGTTGAATACGTTTAAATACAGCGGCGGTCGAAACTTTTGATCCCATTTATTTGATCAAGGAGAATCATCTTCGGAGTTCTTGGAAGGGACTAGTACCGATTTAAACCGAGCGGAAGCCATAGAGAGCTCAGCAAGGGCAGAACACATGCCAAGGTTTCCGCAGAGCTGCTTCAGAAAATAAGCATCTAACAAATACAGTCGAATAGGCTGAAAATGAACAATATCCATGTTAGTTTTGGTTTAAAAAATCTTGCCAATGGTATGCTTTCGTCTGAATATACAGAATTCCGATGAATGGAGATGTATTCAGTACAGTAGCATCTCAAACCGAATCCCGTGGCTCAAGTTTCAACGCGTGTGGTTTTGGATCCGTATATAAATGAGAGAAATAAATGTGCAAGAAATTTGCACACAAAATGGTCCAAGCTTTTCGCAACTTCTCAGTAAGAAGCAGGTGAATAATTCCCTTCAAAAAAATACAGGATGAGAGCCATCAACCAAGCAACAATATTATACCTCTACTATTTTTATCTCCAAAATATAAATGACTTTTGAGCATGTAGACTTCGTAGAGAACCGCTGCACCCTTTTTGGAAATCAAGGTTAGCTCACTGTTCATACAAAATTTTTATTTTGCAGTTTTGGTACGGGGGTTATTGGTTTTATGATGAATTTTTCGCACGAAAGACGAATTCAGTATTTTATCACCTCCTAGGAACAGTCTAGTTAACATTTAGATACAATGGCATCGTAACAAAGAAAATATTCTGCACCATATATACATTTCCATGTTCTCAGGATGGTCAAGCCGTCTGTCAGCTATGCTTCAAATATTTTTTTTATCGTTGAGACATAATCCCACGTCTGAAAATCACCTTCAAGTGCAAAAAGGTTTCATAAGATTCGTTTTTTTCTAGATTTCCGGTATGTTGAGAAAATAAAAATTCCATTAAAATAAGGAGTAATTTACGCAATTCAGTCAGGGCTGGACTGAAAAAGAAGACAAGCCTAATATCTCAAGCAATCTCTCAATGATCTCCATATTCAGTTTAAAAAACCACAGGAAATGATGTTATCTTCATCATGAATATATAATACAGTAGTTGAGCCTCTCTGTTGAATTATGAATGAATAAAAAAAAATCCAGCTGAATTTTTGAGTTCGGGAATTACAACATAATTTGCGTAGGTCAAATAACTTTCTGGCCTTGTTAATTAGTAAAAAAATATAGTTGCTAATAGATTTTCTGCCCGCAAGATGTAGCTTCATACATTTTCAAAAGTATTTGCATCTGTTCTTTTTTTTGGAACAGATGCTTTAAAACTCATCTTAGTTGTATACCACAAATGTCTTGAAAGTTTTAAAAGATATTAGAGCCAACATTTTGAACTACGGAGATTAAAAATACCGTGTGTCGAGAGAATTGATAAGGGATCCACTAGAACTTTGGCTTGACAAGATTCGATTCTATTTCATCGATTTCTGGTCACAAAAACGTGAATACAATTACGAATTGTTTCAACAACAGAAATAATTCTTGAGCCACCCTGAGAGTGCAAGAAATAATCAGGGAACCCGATGAGTTTCACCTTCGGCTCTTCTCTTATTCTCACCTCTCCGCGATCCTGGACGCGGCGGATCCGTGTCGCTGGTCGAACGACGACGATGATGACGACGACGGCGGCGGCGGTGTCGACAACCCCACTACGTCGACGGAAACGGACGCCGTCGAGGAATGGCGGCTCGGCATGGACTCGATGATCTCCTGTCTCCGCTGCACAGTCCGCAGAAGTACCATTTCCAGTTCCTCTCCGCGGGTGAAAAGGGGCCGGAAGTCCAGGAGCCGGTGGTTGTCCACGACAGGTTTGGCTCGACGCAGAACCTCTCGCATGCACATGTAGTAGAAGTAGTGGGTCAGTTCTTGTTCCTTCTGTGTGAAGTCCTCTAACTATGTGAATAAAAAAAAAGGAGGAAATGAGCCACCGGGATGAAAGGGGACGGTATCACCAGCAGGCCCTTATCAAAAGAACCACCACTCTTCGCTCGGACATAGGAAAAAATACATATAAATAAATGAAGCACATACTATAGAGGCTGAGCGAATACCTGTACAGTACTTGCGTCTTGAGTCATGCCATCTACAAGCTTCATTTTTTGCTCATACGCACATGAATAATGAAGATGAAGCTCGAAAAGAAAACACACCTGATCTTTTTACGTTGGCGTCCCCGACTTGTTTTTTATTTCTTAGCTGTTGTAAAGATGTCGCAGGAATTGTATAATGCATGGACTGCTCCTCATTTTAAAACCTTCTTGAGCTCCTTCTTCAAACATTCGCATTTAATCCGTATTTTTGCGTTCTAGAAAGTTTGATGAAGTAACGTTTTGGAACATGTGACTGAGTCATTTTAAGTCATGACGTAATAGGATACTGTACTGTAAAATCTGCCTAGAAAAAACTATAAAGAAATTTATTAGGAATTCGTTTATTCGATGGTTCTTGCTTGTACTTTATTCCTTGAGAGAAGTGAAATTAGAAAACAGTTCAGAGAGAATATTGTGCCTGAATAAGCATTCAATTGAAAAAGAATTGCCAAGTACTGCATTAACTCAAGTACCGCATATGCCCTAGCATTTTGGTTTGTCGGTTAATATTTTGAAAAAAAAATTCTCTGCATAAGACAAGCACCTTAGTTTTCAGCGTTTTGTCAGTTACAAAAAAAAATTATTTTAAAAATTACGTAGGATGGAACTTTAAACGCACTTGAAAAATAATCTTCAATTGTGTGGTTTCATATAATCATAGTTTAAAAAAAGCATAAGTTTCTGGAAGATGCCCCATAAAATTAGCCCAACGTGATTTGCGTAAGACAAGAGCTTTTAGAAATGTCCAGATTATCAGGTTGCAAATTTTTCTTAAATCTACAGAGTAAATTTAGTTTCCACCATGTTTCGCATCTCAGCCATACATCATAGATGAAACGGCATGACATTCGACACATTTCAAATGATTTTAAGTGATCGCACGTTCTTTTAAAAAATATCGCATCTCCTGAAATTGCAAGGTAAAATGTTATTGGAAAGAGGTCATAAAGAGGAAATGAAGACATCTACATTTGAGCTTTTACGTTCGAGGAACCTTTTAAATCCGTTCCACAAGTGCTCAAATGTAGGTCGCACACAAGGTTAGCTCTCTTCAGATATTTCTGATCATATTACGCTGGATCACGTTGGATCAAAAAGATCATATTAGGATGACGTCAAGCTCGAAGAAATTGAAGGACGGAAGCATTAAGAATATATACTGTACATATATTATTTTTTTAAACTCTGCGTCATCATCATCATCCTCCCGCATCCGAACTCGTCAGACAACTGATGTCCGGATTCGAGCGCCGTGCCAGATGAATTTTTAAAAAGGCGTCGTGATGCGTTCAAAATATGAATAAATTTGAGAGGGGGGAATAAATCGGGTGTACAGTATGTGTGTGCAATATAACTAACCCACATAACTCGCATCCGAATCGCTCGCAAGCAAAGCAAATCCGCAATAGTGTCGTCGAGATACATGAGAACCTCCGTGTCGTTGGGTCGACGATGAGAGAACACCCTGGAGCCCTTGGACCACTGAGGCTCGTTACTCAACCCGCTGGAGCTCATTTCTTCGTCGGCCAAAGAAAAATGATCCGGTCCGTGCGCGGATTTCTGCGGAAGTTCGATTTTTCATCTTTACTCTTTCTTGGCCAGAAGAAGAAAAGGTACATCGGAGAGCGGGGGAGAAAAAAAGGGGGGTTCAGTAAAGGTTCATCATCTAGAAAGTTCCAGATACGATAACCCACAAGCCCGGGACGTTTTCGACATTCCATTAAATTTAGATCGCTTGAGTGAGTGAGTGAATATGCTTTGGTTGTTGCGGAATAAGCAACAATAAACGAAGAAAAAAAACCTGTTCATTCTGTGTTCTTCAGTCAGTATATGAAGAACCGAGATTGACAGCTTTTTTTCAAAATCGAAGATGCATTTTCACGGTAGTTTATACACTTGGAAAAAGCTTCTATTAAACTTGAATACTCGAGAACTTGAAAAAAGTTACACCAAAAGCTTATGCAGGCTCTTGATCTGAAGAATCTCTGAGAAACATCCGGCTAACCAATTATTTTATTTAATCCTATTGATTTATTTTTTGCTTTATTATCCTCTCTGATATGTATAATTTGAGGTACACGTATCACACGTACTTGGAGATAAAATGGTTACAAGAAATGTGTCAAGGAGACTTTAAGTACAACAAGGAAAATTCTCAAAAAGGTAATACTGTATATGTCAGTTCACTATAACGGACTCTCGGAATCGGGACACAAAAGCTGCAGAAACGGGAAAATATAATTGCCAATTTCGATCTTGTATCCTTTAAGTTTGATGAAGTTATTTCAAATTTTTTTCAGAACAAACTAATTGAAATAGATCAGTCGCAATTCATTCCAAAGATGAGTGGGTGCACTTACAGTTCTAAAAAAAAATCATGTCCTAATGTTTTCTCAGTGTTTTAAGTTTCAGTGCAGTAGAAATGCTGAAAAATCATGAGCTTTTTTTTTTACAGAGAACCAGACTGATACTGAATAGCTGAAGTACTGTAGAAAGAAGTTCCGCCGCCGTCGCGAGAAATGAGAAAACAACGTACCCTCAAAACAATCCGCACAGAAAATTCGAAATATTATTGCTTATCTATTTTCTGCAAAGCTTTGGATTCGAAGTGAAAACTTGAGAAAAATATGCTCTCATCGCAAAAGAAAAAAACTTGCTTTGTCCATGCAGAGGAAGAAAATTTATAGATCACAAAATCCTGGCATCTTTCTCCATTCATCAATTCGGCCTGCATCAAGCCGAGATATTCAGAAGTCCAAAAAAGAAGGGCGACTGCGTAATTTTTGCGTCCTTCGCATCAAATTATATACAGCACGCAAGAAGCTTTTCGATTTAAGGAAGCTTTTAACAACAAAAATGAAAGCAGCATGTGAAAAGGAGAGACTGAATGAGCGAGAAAGAGGGAAAACAAAAGTTTACTTCGATGAAAACCGGGTCGCGATCCGGAGCTGGGACTGAATCGTTGCTATCCGTGAAGTGGATTTCTTCCGCCGCGTCGCGCACATGAAAATCGTAGAACGTCGCCAGTGGAACAGGCTGAGGCTGTTCCGACTCAACAACAGCTTCTTCCGCATGATCACTCGCGACTGATGGCATATGCAAATGCAGAAATAATGAATAATGGCATGCATCAGAGTTGGCAACGTTTCGGCGACGAGTATTGACAACTGCGCCATGGTGACCTGACCGATGATGAACGCGATTATAGCAGTATATACGTATACCATACACCTCGAGTGTATTTTCGTCACGTGCGACTCGGGTTGCTTTTCATAACGTCCCTATTTCGTTTTTCTTTCATTAAAACTGCGTGAAAAGTTGCTGCTCAACAAATCGAAATTTCTTCATGAAATATGCCGACAAGTATTCTTCTGATGGGCAGGGTAAAAGCATTTTTAAATTTTTCTATACTGTGTCGATCATAGGCGTGTCTTTGTATTTTTATTGCTATTTCATGATATTCCGAGTGATCCTTTCATTTCGCATCGTATATTTATCCAAGGTGATTTCCATGATATTTTAAATAAATTACCCATTTCACATAGCTTCACAATACCATCTTGGGATCTTCTGTGGATTTGGAGCCAACTAAGCACCAACAATAGCTAAAAAATTTTCAGTTGGAAGACTTCCCGGATAATTAACTGCCCAATGTACATTTAATATTAGTCAATAAACAAGACATAATTGCACAATATTTTTAACAGTAGTTCCAATCGTTGTTCTCTAGAATTCATATATTCCAAGGTCAGAAGTGCTCAAATTTTACCCCCGCCCCCAGAAAAAAACATTTGCCTGTTGTATTTATGATTCGATAGAGAAGTATTTCGAATTTCGAAAATAATAGAATTTTGTGATTATGTAAGGATGCGCCTGCTATCAAGCGAACATAAAGTTTTCAAAAAAAAAATCTGCCTTTTTTAAAAGCAGCAGCCGATGTCTGTGATTCCCAGCAGATGGCTGTTTATTTTCTGTTGCATAACTACCGCGTGAATTTTCTCTCATCTAGTAATAGATCCATTAAACCTTCACTTTGCTTTTGGTCTTCTGTTTTATTTTAAAACAAATATGAGAAACACTTGATATCATTTTTTTGTTTTTTTCTGGAATTTCACGAACTAAGTTGCTCAAAGGAAGATATGACTGAATGTAAGGGGTACGATGTATATATAGGTATGTGTACAAGTGGAAAAAGGATCTGGTCTCTCACCGATTTGGCCCGAAGAATGATTCGTCAACGTCGTTGGGGAATTGCGTCGATCTGCGACAGCCCCGAAGGTCATCCTAGAATAGAGAACATTCAAGAAAACATCAAAGGCCCGGCCATCGAACAATGAAGACGAGGAAGCCAAATAAACAGCGCGTACATGGCAAGGAATTCTGGAGAGAAAAAAATAAATAAAAAGAAATCTGCGGATCTGCAGAAATTGCGAAGCCCGCGTGCGTGTGAGGGTACGATGAAGAAGCAATTCATCATTCACGCGTGGCTTGATTCCACCCGAACGACCTGGAGCAGTACCCATATTACAAGATGCTTCTATAAACGTAGTTTCTCAGGTTTCCTGGTGGTGGGAAAACAAAGTACAGTACAGTACTGCGACCGAAGGAAATTAAGCACACAAAATTACGAAGGAATTGTTTTTTAAAAGTTAAGCAAACCCCGTATCATGCATCCATCCCGATATCGATCTACAGAGCCTAGATACTCAAACCATTCAATAAAAATTATCTATATTTTATGCGCGTCATTGCTTTTCATAATGTGTGAAAGGAGTAAAGAATCACCACCACGCAGAACATAGTCAGATGAAACTTGGTGCTCTTAGAATACTGCACAATCAGGTTCAGGTGACATCTATGCGACAGGTGAATAAAATCGCAAGGTCAGAGACAACTGTTTTAAATGCCAAAATACACTGCATATACAACAGAACTGGCCAGCTTTCTTACAATTAGATATAAATTTACCTATTAAACACAAGATGGCCTTGCAGACCCTCACTACAATTAACAGCGATTAATCAATCAAAAGTACAGGTTAATCAGTGGGAAAGGCAGCTCCAGTCCTTAAAATTTAAGACCTGCAATCCCACCTTAACCAGAATCCTAAAAAAAAAAAATGATGCCAGATCAAGAACAAATTGGGAGCATCAATAGGTTGAAAAAAATATTTTTCTATAAAGGATCTCTTGAAAAGTCAAAGATCCGAACAAGGCATCTCAAGGATTATCGGGGAATACGTAGTTAATGGAGGCTCAAGATATTTCTGGCTCTTCAAGGTAACTTGACATTGAATATGGCACGTTTCTTCATAAACCCTTCGAGTTAATAAATTTACTATTTTCTGACTCACAATCTAATAACTGCCAGGGATGATCGATCTAATGCGGAGAAAAAAAACATAGTTGCATGGCCGTATTTTTCTGTCACACCTTGCCAGAAATTGAAAAGAATTAATAGCTGGACAATTTCCAGATATATTCTAGAAAATGTCTTTAGTACCCCTCCAACTTGAGTCGTGGAGATACAAAGATAAGCAGACGGATAATATAGAAAGAAAACAATTTCCTTAATCTGGACAGACGCTGACCATATACAGTAGCCAGCTAAAAGGAACCAAGAATGAAACAAAAATAGTAAATAAAAGTATTTGACCCTGAACCAGCATCTGGAACGCATGAATGTTCCCCGATAGAATTTCTCTTTTCTTTCCTCGTGAGCTCTCACCTCGAGGACCCCGATTCCGTGGTTTTCGTGGGATCGAGGACCACATTCTGTTTGATGACGGATCCGCTGGGATTCCTTTGTGATCCCACGACGACCTCGTAAGTTCCTTGTCGATGAATATTCTCGTGCGGACGGTGGAAGACTTGAGCAGGACTCGAACCCCGCAACCCGCGTGTTTTCTCGGGTAAAAATTCTCCGGAAACAGTTTGCTGGATGTTCAGCAAGGACCCACGGTTCGACTTTGACCCACTATAACTCGCCTCAGGGGTAATCTGTAACGATTTTGTTTCTATGACCCTGTTTTATGAGAATTTTCCTAGGATATTTCAGGAACTCCGAAAAACCCTCGAAAAACGATATTATAAAGGCACATTTCTAAGCAGCGCTTTTTTAATCGATTTTTGATAACCCTCGGTGGAAAAAAAACAATTTTTCCTGATACTGTCAATATCATCGACGTAATATTGAGCTTTTATCCTCTGGGTTGGAGAGGATTTTCTGTTGAAACCAGTGGCAATCTATTTCCATGCTAGTAAACAACTTCGGCAGGAAATATGCTTGAAAAAATTCTTTAAATCGTTGGTGAAAAGTGGAATTGAAATTTTTTGTATTACAAAGCATGAAGTGGGACAAAAAAAAACCCTGGACCGAACGCCTCCAACTCCTGTAACAACTTCCAATTTTTCCCGTAAATTATGGTCACTGTACTATGACATTTGAGTTACAGGGCTAGAAGTTATTTTAAAAAATCCGACTTTTCTCCTCAAATTTTGATATTCTTCAAAACATGAAACTGTTCGAAACAGTAAAAGATATACTGTACTTGAATTTACTTTTAAGGTAATCCCTCGTCTAGGAAAAAAGTTCGTGAAAATTTGAGTCGCATTCATTTTTTTTTCTCAGTTTCCTTTTTTATTTACAAGTTTTTAGCGTTAAATCGCTGACCGAAATATTTACCCAGACGCGGTTTACAGACATTTCAAGATTAGCCATGAAACTAACTTCTCAGATCAGATTCAGAACCCTTCTCTCACAGACGAAATTTCCAAAAAATTTAAAGAACAGGACATTTTATTGCATTTACAGTGAGACCCCCAGATGCGGACATATTGGTGCATCAAGAGTGTCTCTAAGTTGAATTGTCCCTAAGTCGAGTTTTGTTTTCCCATAGACTGGTGTTTTATGGAGGAAATATTTTTCAGAATTCCATGAAAAAAAAATTTGTTTGCCACTTGAATTTGATTCAGTGAATATCTTTTTAACCCAATAAGAACATTTGTTGCATTGAGTAGCATACCACTGCACAGTTCCTTGAAATCTTGGGATCTGTAAAAATAACATCCAAGTCACAAAGAGAGAAGGAAGTACCTCTGTGCTATAGGTAATCTTTTAAATTAGCTGAATGGATGGGAAAGTGATGGGAAAAGTACCAAAGAATTTTTCTTGCATAGTTCTTAGGGTTGGAAATATCTGTTTCTTGCAATTAAGCATTTAAAGTCAATTAAACGAAAATGTATTGGCAATTTCATCATGCAATGTCCTCATGTTGTGTGCGTGTTCGTAGGTTGGGTCTCTTGTATGATTTTTTATTGAAAAATAAATGTTCCTATGTCAAATTGTCCCCATGTTGAGGTGTCCGCATGTAGGGTCTCACTGTATTATTACAACAATAAAATAATGTATACCGTTGAAGTGCATTCCGTGCTTTCGGAAAAGCTGACAACGCAATTGATGTACTGCGGAGAAGGAGGAGACGTAGGATTCGGTGCGGCATCAGGCTCGAGGCGCGGATCACCCGCAGACTGGTGAGCATCAGAGTTCCATCGATCTGCGAGACATTTTTTTTGTTTGAAAATGCGTCACAAATGCTCACACAGAAACCCGACAAAAAATAACTAGCGAAGTATTTATCTTTTTTCTCGCGTGATAAACGTTATTGCGGGGAAGATAAGGCGTATAATCAATCCAGGCTGTCCACACCAGCGACTGGGACATTTCTTCGAAAACGATGCAAGTTTTGCGACATGATCAAAATACAAGCTTTTTCCAAATTGCGTGTTATTTATTTACTGTTATTTTCTTTGATGTTTCTTTTACTGCACCGCAGACTTGGGCAATTTCTTGGCTCAATTTAAGAAAACATTCATATTCAGCATCAGAACATCCGAGTGAACAGCTCGGAGATTCATTGGAACTTGGGCTTCAGATCTCCGATATTTTCTGTAATAAGTTTCTTGCAAATTTACAATCAAGTAAATCTTACGTACTTTCACTGAATTGAGCTCAATTTAAACTGCTTTTCCTATTACAATTAAGATGAAAACACTGGAAACGTAAAAAGAAAAAGAAATGTTCTTAACTCCAGAAAAGCAAGCGCATGACTTTAATAAGTACTGTACTGTATATGGATGCATGAGCAATACATATTTATGAACTATGTCGATGATTTTGAAAATAAATCATCGACAGGCGAGAAAATTTTCAGGAAAATGCTACAAAAAAGTTTACCTAGATCGTCGTTAACGATCGGCTCAATTCGGGCATCACCAGTCGTCAAATCGAGAAAAGTGTGATTCTTGTGCACTTCTCCAGTACTGTCACTTCTCCTGATCGTTCCAGGTCCTAAATCAAATTCCTCGTAACTAGATGACGATGTTTCGCCGAGTTCGATCCCTGAACCGAAACAAAAGCTCGACATCGACCGACAGGAATCGGAGAAGTCTAAACCTTTTTCGGATTCTACAGCCGCGAGTCTGAAACAAATGAAATACATATGTCGTTAAAAAAATAGAGGTTAGGATTTGAAAGTGCAGGAATGAATCCTCTGGTAAAATAGTCCTTAATATTCTCAAGTAAAACGCGGAAAACACTCCAGGTGTTTTTCAGAACTCACTCTAATGTTTGTTGCTGAATCTCAAGTCGACGTTCGATGATTTCAGTGACCAGATGGGTTTTCTCCGGTTGACCTTCGACTGGAAAAATTACTTCGGCTGAAAAGAAACATAAATTGTGAATTCTCTTCATCTGAAAATATCTCAGGAGTACTCCCACCGTTGGGTAAAGCCGTATATTGTTCACAGATTCTTGGCGAATCGCCTGAAAACAATAAAAAATGAATCAACGAGAGATGCGGATCGATAATTTCTAGAAATCAAACAATGATTTCACAACGTATCCTTGAGTTGATAAATTTTAACGAACTTTAAGAATGATTGTACTGCATGCACTGTAGTTGAAATGTAGGCATTCTCCGGCATGATTTATTATTCAATTGGAAGCCTTGGTACTCAACACCGTGGTTTTCTTCAATATGAATGAGCGCAAGCAAAGCTTTAATTCAAGAGTAAAATTAAGAGTCAATTCATTTTTTATCCTATCTAGTGGCTGTCGATTTCTTGAATTAATGACTGAATTGATTTTTTCAATATTCAGCAAAAAATAACAATATAAAACTGATTAACTGGGCCAAAAATTCCACTCATACCATAATGAAAGAATTGATCTACCACGTGACTTGATTAAGACAGGATCCTCACTTTTTCGACGACGAATTACGTAAAAATGCGATTCACACACAAGAGAAGCACAGCCGTTTTCCAGCTAGAAATTTTCATTGTGAAATCTTTAGCGAATTACAAAAATATACTTGTATCTTTCCCATTTTTAGCCCTAATATTATTCATTATAGAATTAAAAATGATACTCGTTTACAAAGTATTCAAGACAATTATAGCAGACATACTGAGACAAGTGGAAGGTAGTATGAAACACAAAATCAAAGAAACCGATTCAATTTCCCACCCATTCGTGCACATAATCAAATTTCCAGCTTTTGTATGATATATTTTGAAATAGTCTTTGTTCAAAATTATTCCTTGGTGTTTCAAGTACGACAAGGCACACATAAATTTCAAAGTAAAATTAAGAGTCAATTCATTTTTTATCCTGTTTATTGGCTGTCGGGACCTCAAGTATGACGTGCATCCGATTCACGCTATTCACACACAATTTAAGAAAAAAAGTTGTGGATGGTTCTCAAGTAAATGTGGCATAATTCTTCCTTCAACTCGAAGCAACCGAGATTCAATTACGAGTATGCATGCAGAAGCAAAATCATTCGTACAGTATTATATACCTTGATTCGTTTTTTTTTTTTTTTTTTTTTTTAACAAAAAAAATAACGGAGATGGAACCCATTTATCCAATTAGCACAGAATGACATTCGGTTTAAATATGAACTATAACAATGCAATGGACTTGAATTACCTTCTTCCTCACAAACACCGGCACCCTGCTGTGTGGGTTCTTCGGGGTTCTCGATTGCGTTTCCGCACGCGTCGCTGAGATGGGTGACGGAGGCGTGGGAGTTAATGGGACCGTCAGACGAAGACGAAGCATCGCTGGGGATGACGGACGCATGAATGCCAGGCATGCGAGCCCGGGTTTGCGACTGACTGCTACCCAAGATCCGGGCTTCTGACGAGATGCGAAAATACTTGTGGCAGAATGACCAAATCATCAAGGGGCATGAGATGGGAAAAGCTTATGAATTACGGAAATTTCTGAAAGCAGTGGTGCTTCCCCTAATGAACAAATGATCTTGTTCTGTAATACTGCGTTTATCAGGCTTTTCTGCAGAAAAAAAAAGTCACCAACAATATACTGGCAATTAACGCAGGCAATGCTTTCATGACGATTAATTGAGCATTTTTCAATTCGTATAGGAGTAATTTTCGTTTTCATTCTTTTGCCTCTCCCTTGAAAATAATTGATACAGTGCAGTATTCAAAATTTCTCAACACCGTCCCCTGAAAAATCGAAGGTAGCCCGTCTATAGTGCAGTGCAGTACAGCAGTGAACAGCACAGGTATACAAAGAAAACCAGCTACAACTTTTTGGAAATTATTTCAATTGCAGATTGAAGAAGATTGCAGCCAAAATGCGAGCGACTTGTTTTTGCCCGGCGAGCCCCATTATCAGCAATGATCACACAGTTCGTTCAAGTTGTTTTCATGGAAAGTCACCACTGTAATCATCGAACATTTTCCGGCTTATTGAAAGCATTTTAATATGAATCTAGTCAAGTAACACTTCTCAGCTGTAATTGGAAAATGGATGATCTTTTTGCCTTTGCAGGCATACATATTTAGCTCTTGAGTTGATGCATCCAACGCAAAAAAGTCGATTGAAGATTAGAATCAGTCAAATCAAGAAATCGACATTTTTGGGGAGTTAGGAATGCTAACTGCAGTCGGGTGAATGCAGAAGACCAATATCAAAAGAGCACGTCTATTGCAGGAAGATTCGATATTGATAGTCTAAAACATATCAAACAAAGCTTTTGGCTTTTATCAAGCAACCGTTTTCAATAAAAGTTAAAGGAGTCAATTTATGTATTTATACTCAATAAGCACTATACAAACTTTTTCCAGCAATATACGGTCAGACGGAAGTTCTTAATTGTTTCAAAATAATTAGGTGATTTTTAGCTGAAAATACGAACGAATCGAGATTTAAATATAGATGCAATATTTGAAGTGTTTTCCTTAATATAGCCTTATGATTGAAAACATCCTCAAAAACGTTGAATCTTCCCTGAATTAATTCTACACATTACGATAGTGCGTCAAAGACTCAGTCGACGCTTCTGTAGACAAAGTTTGCTTTCGAAATGTCAGAACAATTCCTTGTTACTGGAAATAGTAAACAGCAGAACTATCTTAAATCCGTTCGCTTAAAACGATATTATTTTACGGTTCACATCCAGAAAGAAGAAAAAGGACTTTTCCACTTTGTTCCCGAGAAGAGAAGAGAAGAGAAGAGTGCCATTACTCACTAGATACTGTCGACGCGGGTTCCAAATAGCTGCTGTCGACGTCGAAAGCGTCGTCAGCGAACGTTTCCGAAATGGAGTTCGTTCCAGAAATTTTCTCGCTTCCTGAGGTACAAAAAAGCGGTTGAAATTTTCACCTCGAACGCCAGTGAGATATGAAACTTTGAATCCGTCAATAATGTTAATCTCTTAAAAGTGTTTTAAACGTATAAGTGTTACATAACAGACTGAACACCAGAAGTATTTGCAACATCAGCCATATGTCACAGAAAAATGCTACCCATTTAAGAACAATGACCGCTCCTTGAAAATATTAATTGATTTTTATTTAAATTTCTAAAATTTCTAGAACGATGAATGCATCCATCATTTCTTTTAAAGTAAAACTAAAAGATGTTTTTATTTTTATCCTCTTTGAATATAGGGAATAACTTCGAAATTTTCAATTCCACATGCAATTCATTTGCAATTTAGAGTGTCATTCAAATTATTTGTCGAGTTAGATAATGAAACATAGCAGGAGATTTTCAACTTTTAAATCATGGATGAATAGGAAACCATCAGCAATGCACTGGATGCAAATTCAGGTGACATTTATTCGAAATGATCTGGTAAGTCTTGTTGATAATCGGATTGAATTATCGGATTGAATCGCGCGTGAAAATCGTTAGCACCACATACAGAGCTGAGAAGAATAAATACGCTTTTAGCGGATTCGGAAAAAAACCCCGGTAGTTAAAAGAAAATCTTACTTTCTGCTAAATTTGCCACCGACCCGCTGTCCTTTTCACCGTCAGTTATCATTTTCGCAGTAACAGAAAACGGTGAAAAGCTGAAAGTCGAAGTTAGTTCAGGGCTTCGTGACATTTCTTCGGCTGAGTTGTTCGGAGTTCTTTGCTCACTCTGAACACAAACGGGGGCTGAATATAACGTAAGACGATTGGTTTTCTTGTATAAACTGAAGTTCAATCGGTGGATTACACACCGATCAAGAGGCGTTCTGACACAGAATTTAGGATCCTTGGATGAAGTTCCGCGTTCGACATGTTCTCAGTGTAAGAGCGCTGCAACACTGCAGGAGCGAAAGAGTCGTGCACCGACCCTTTGCGAGATTCAGCCGAAGCTGCATAAAATTAACTTCAGTTCTAAAAAAGCAGGTGTCGCTTCCCACGCACATAGCTTTTTCTCTTACTTTGGGTTGACGTTCTGGAATACTGTACAAAACCTGCTCCAACCCTCCGCCAATTCCGCATCGATAATGTTTAGTAAGAAAGCTTTCATTCAAAGAAAGAAAACGTATATTTGCTTATCTTTATTATTCTTCGTTACGCATCGGATATTCAGATAAAGTGCAGGACAGTGCTGTCCTGCACTTCATCCACTGTACGGCCACTATTGTGAGAGACTCGGACTACCAAGAAAATTCAACAACTCTAGAACATTTGACCAGAGCTGTTAATCGACATGAAAGTCTGCTACTTCCTGTAACGGCCAACAATTTTGGGAGTTTCAGCAAAAACTGGAGTTAGTAGTAGTAGCACTGTAGTAAGAAATTATACTGTAGTTAAAAATGATAAGTTAGATAAGTTAGTAGCTCATCGTACAGCATGATCATGACACCCGTTGATTCAGTTTTTTTTTTATTAAAAATTGTTGAATTACTTCTTTTCATGTGATATTTTGCCACCTTTTCGAAGGTAAAATTGACTTAAATCAGTATCCATGATTTATAAGATGTTTTCGTAAAAATTTCATTTTCTCCCGGCTTTCTCAACTTCTTTCATTAAAGTTATTTCAAATGGTCATGTACAGTATAGGAATCATTAAAAGACAAAGAATAAAGGTATAGCATTCAAAAATATCAAATTGAACATAAATTCCAGCCGAAGTAATTTTCACAGAATTCAGTTCAAGTACGGTACTGCATGAAAAATTTGGTGAATAAACAGGAATTCCTCGCACATTATAATTCACCAGCTTAAACTCATCACAGCGTCCATCGAACCGCATTACATTGACGGAATGCTTATTTCATGTTTTTGACCATGATGTTTTTTTTCGCTGGTATTTTTTTTGTTAACTACAGTATACGTACCTACCGAACACAAATTGGCGAAAGAACAGCCCCAAAAAAACTACTCGTTTCGCTCCTGAAACTACTACACAGCTCCTCTTTTTTTTCCTGTCATGGCATTAATTTTTCCCGGTAGAGTTATTCCAGGAATTCTCTGAGCAATTTGGTCCTTCCATCTCACATTAAAATGCCACAGTAACGCCAAAAAGGAAGGAATATGGGGTCAAAGCACCCCACCTTCACGAAAACGCTGAGGAATCCAGTTTTTCTCCACTGCGCTACTAGAAAACGGCAACGTTACATCCTCCGACTTGAGTAACTCTGATTTCTCGTCGTCATCATCCGAGCAGTCGCTTAACTTCGTGTCCTCAGCAGAAATAACCTTTTCCTCTTGCTGCTGGACAGTCACAGCGTCGTTATTGTCTTTCTGTTCGCATTTCATGGCAAGCAAGGGAGCGACATCTTCATTGGATGGTTTCAGAAGCGCGGAGGAATCAGCGTTCACGCCGTCGCGCGGATTCGAAACAAACGACATGCCCGCCTTGGTCAGCTCAATCTGGTGTCTTTGCAGGGCATTCAGCTCGTTCAGTTGCTCTATGACCTTGATGAGCAAGCTGTCAGATGAACACATGGCACTGGCTGCTTCGTCCACCGTCTCCGAGACTCGCTGTCGTCGCTTATGGGTGCCGAGGGCTTCTTTGATCCCGACTTGCACCTGCCCGACGCGGAATCGGATTCCGGTGCGGGACGAATTCGGGGTGGAATCAGTGAGCAGATGGACGTCGTGTGGGGAGGAATCCGGGAAGAATTTGGTCAAATGAGACGACCGATGGCGGAAAAGGGAGCCGGAGGAAGATTGGCGAAGGGTTTGGCCGGCATGTGTGATATCTTCCACAGCTGGAGTTGGACTCGGAGGGAGGCATTCGCTGCTGCCGTACTGCGAGACTCGCGATTCTCTTGTTGCGATTTCGTCTTCGCGAGAGAGGTTTTCCGCAGATTTGGATGCATTTTCCCTTGGTGCGTTCAAGTGCTGGCCCAGCGACGCTGATTCGTGCTGAAAAAGCAAAAAAAAAAAAAATCAACGATGTTCAGCTTTGGTAACGTTAAACCATGATTGAGCTGGAATCGTAACGGCTGACACATGATACTATCGAGTTCCACGACAGGTTCACCTTTTTCCAGATGCAGAATGACTTTATACAATAAATTTTAATCACAGAAATAATTTGTAATGCATAAAGAACAATAATTCAGGAATGCAGAGCACATTTAAAAACTGCATGTTTGACGTCTGAGTTGCGCACAACGGAGACGAGATGAATTTTGTAGCTACTCTGAAGTCAAAACTAAACATACGAGTATATGTTGATTTTAGGAAGTTATGAATATAAAATTCTTATTTTTGGTCAGAAAAGGCGTGAAAATGTTTTCCAAGAATGGGGAATCCCGCTTTCAATTGGCAATGAAAGCTTGAAGCACGATTTAAAAAAAACTTTTCGAAAAAGAACCGTACAAGTGGCTGCACCCGAAATCAGATAACATTCTTCTGGATAAACGTTGTTTAGAAAATTTTAATGAAGGTCCACCTTTTTATTTAAGAAACAGAAACTAAGAAATAGGATAACCTGCATTCGAGTGTAAATAGTAACATGAATGAAAATAAAATATAAGATTTTTCGGAACAACCTTTAAATGTCGCTGACGAATAATTTAGTCGTGGACTGGTTATGTCCTGGAGTTATTTGAATGCGTGTGCAACTAGCAACAGAAGTACTCAATCATAAACCCTTAAAAGAATAAACAAACCATTTTTTAAATTCCGGTTCTTAAAAAAAAATAAGTGGGCTGGAATTCAAATCCTTTAGAAAATGTTTCGAGTCTTCCAGTCTTCTGAAAGGCATCGAAGGTCTTTTTTTCGAGACTCAATCTTTTGGAATTTGAGTTTTCATAGTTATAAATTTCCGACTGTCTAAATTTTTCTCGAGATTTTTGGTTTTTCCCGCTAAGAGGAGGGGTTTGAAGTATTTTGTATAACGAGGGTACTTACGACTCCTGAATTCTGAAATACAGTACAGTACATGGATGAATTGTCCTGAACACAGGCTTGCATTGCGTCCAGAATTTAAGTCAGACTGGTTCAAAAACTGTGCCAATTTTCAAAGTTAAGAGATTTTAAAGGACATATCCCATCAAAATTTATAGTTTGGCTGCTTCATTTTAAAAATCGTAATTATTGCACAGTATAGGCTTTCCGTCTTATGACAAATAATGGATGAAGTCTCAAAAACGCGGCAACACTTCATCAAGTACTCTATTTTCAAGTTTCAAACAACTGCGCATTTCTGATGAGTGCGGGCTACAAGACCCCTTAAAAGTTCAAAATCCTCGGATTCTCAATATGCATCGAAAAAGATAAAATTTTGAAGATCAGACGAGTACCTGTTCACGGTTCACGCTCACGTCATCGTCGCTGGATTCCCTCGTCGCATTGTCGCCCACGGAATGGAAGCGCTCCAAACCCGACATCTGTCCCGTGTCGGTCGTCACGCCACTGCAACACGTCAAGTAGTCTTCCTTCCGCGTCGACACGAGCGTCGATCCCAACTCCGCCTTCTCGACATCCGCGAAATCGTCATCACCCGACATTCCGGGCGTTTCGTCGACATCGCTCCGCGGCATGGACTCGACAGAACCTGAGCATGATTCCGACTCGAGTTCGTCCGCTGTCGCATAACAGTGCGGCAATAATTGGGACGAAGCACCGGTCGTGGCAGTGTCGAAGCGTTGATGGCATGGCGTCGCCGGTGAGGCGTCGAGTGTCGACGAGGTTTCTGGGGGGCACGGGAAAGGGTTCTCGTCAGGGGTTCCGGTCGAGGAAATGGCGAAGCGATTCGCAGACGTCTGCGCACTGCGCTCCATTCCCCTATTGACGATAAAATAAAGAGAGAGAGAGAATGTCAGGAAAGAATGATCGGAAACTAATGACCTAGGAATGTAGGATGCACTTTGCATGAAAATCGTGAAATTTAGGATGAAAAGCTCTCACTACAGCAATAAATGCTGCCTGACCAATTATGTGGCATCCTGCAGACCTCGCAATTTTATTCAGATTAGAGATGGCATTAACAATTAAAGAGTGCATATTCCTCCCCTTTTCACCACTTAATTCTGCACTACTCCCCATTCGAGTGTGGAATCTTCTGGCTCGTGAATTGGTAGTTTTAGTTGGTAGTTCAACAAAATTTAGCTTCGAATATTCAACTCGCTTTATTGCATTTTCTCGTGCATGAGTACTGTAATTATACTTCCAGCTTTTTTCATCAGCTGGGGTTTCTATTGATGAACCCCAGTCATCTGTGTTCCCTACCCGATCGATACAAAATATTTAGACTTCTTCAGCTCATTTCATCGCCTTGACCGCTTTTTGTTGGCTTGTCTCAGCCCACAAAAAAAAAAAAAAAAAAAAAAAAATTTGAAATTCACAATTCTTGCGCACAAAACAAAAAAAAAAAAAAAAAAAAAAAAAAACATTTGAAATTCACAATTCTGGCGCAATAACCTTTCCAACAGAACGAACTTCTGGTTAAAAATTCAAGAATTTTAGAAACAGTCATTCTTTCAAACGCAAGGGAAACATTGCAAAAGGAGTACAAAAGCTCCAACATAACTGTTAATGAAATCTCGCACATTTTCCTTATTTCTTTGTCAAGCAAAAATCCGGAATTTCATTTTCATAAATACCTGCTGAATTACACCCACTTTTGTAGGTAAAGCAGAATTTCTCGTTTTTTCAGGAGGAGATTTTTTTTTTTTTACAAATTAAACCTTCAATGGAAATAGTGTTCAAGATAGCAGAATCTAACAGGAAACTAAGCTAGGACCGATTCATGTTTTTGTGCTGGAAGCCACGAAAATCTTTGAATTTCGGTTCCTGGAGTATAGTTTTGGATAAGGGAAAACAATGCAAAAATATTGTACAGGTACATTCAAAAATTTACAATTCATTGTCAGTCATGGTCTCAACTGCGTGCAACTCCAACGCAGTTTGAGCCGCATCGTCCCGAACCAACTTCCGCCTTAGATTTCCGGTCGAGCAGCACTTGATCCGCCTCATCCGAGCCAACGGGGAAATCACCGGCACCAGCTCATCTGCCTTCTTCGCAAAACCGTCGTCATCCTCGCTCTCTGACGCAGTGAAGAAAGGGTCGCAATCACTGCGCTTGATTGTCAACTCCCCGCCGACGACACTGGCTCTAGGCACAGAGTGGAAAGCATTGTTTTCAACGTCGCCTCCGGCAGCCGTGTCGCCATCGTGTGGACCGTGCGGCGAACATCCGCGACTTTGGAATTTAATGCGAGCATCATCGGGAGGGGGTTCGGGTTGCAGCTTTTGCTGCTGGTCAGCATTCTCAAAGGTCGCTTTCACCTTGTGTGCCTTGAAGGTGACGTGCAACGAAGATCCTGAGTTTGCGGCACTTTTGTCATCTTCTTGGACTGTGAAAGGTGTTCAAAAACAAAGAGGTGAAATCATTCAAATCTTCATTACAGTCAAACCTCTTGATGTTGAATTTCAAGGGATCAGCAAAAAAAATTGAGTTAGAGAGGTGTTGAGTAGTGCAAATAAGCATTTTTGTTGCGATGAAGAGAGAAGAATTAAAGGAAATTGTAAATGGTGATATTCTGGGACTTAGATTGCTTCTTTGGTGAGTTAAAAGGGATGCTGAAATTGGAGTAAAGGGTTCATTTGCCCAATTATAGTCTTTCACTTTCTTTCAACACACATTGTTGAGCTTTCATTGCTTTTTTCTATCCTTTGTCGAAGTAAAAGCCAAAAGGCCTCAGCAAATTGAGTTATGAAGGCCGGAGAGGAAAAGCATTTACATTTTTTGAGAGATTTGAATGCATTGTTCCTAAGGAAAATTCAGACAGACTTGTAAAAAAATTTGACTTTTGGAGGCATTTGACTTAAAAAGGTTGGAGTTACTGAGGTTCAACTGTAATTAGGTACATTTTTTGACCTCAAAAAGGTCTCCAAGTGCTGATGCCCAATTCCAGTTTAGAATTGCACAAGGAGAATAATAATTTTGCATCAAGATAATAATAGCCAAAAGATTCAGAAAATTTGAGTTACGGAGGTTGAGAGGAAAATCCTTCAAATTATAGAGGTTTTTAATGCATGGTTCCTAGGGAAATCCAGACGGAAACTTTAAAATTTGAATTGATTTGAGGAGCTATTTGACTTGAGAAGGGTCAAGTTATATAGGTTCAACAGTACATTGAGCTTCTGTGAGACAAATTTTTCTTCATAAACCCCTTTAAACAGGATCCTTGTATTTACTCAATACATATTGTCTTCCTGAGCCTCAATAAATGCAACAAAATTTTTGCAGAAGAACGACGCATGCCAGGTCCCGAAAACTTCCCGGTGATCGCTTTTAATACACCTAGACTCACTCTACGACGATATTTTTCTGTATGACGATATCTTGGTTCTACAGTGGTCTCTTCCCCTATTCTGAAGATTTTCTACAACAAAATTCTCTCAACTAATGACGAATTTTTTGTTGGTCCCTTGAATTCTGTTGTAGAGAGTCCAAGTGCTTTTATTTATGGATTCATCTGAAAATTTATTTTACAAGTTTTTATTCTGCGCAGGGGCTCCGGAAGTAACGTCAGAAACTCAGTATGGGTATTTTTCGAAACTTGGAATGAATTTACCATTTGTTCAAGGTTCAACTCTCAGGATGCGTATAAAAAAGAGCATTGTTTGTACGATTGGTTTATTGCTCCCGGCTGAATCCTAATACAGTATTATTTTTTATCATCTCTCAAATTACTTTCCAAGCCTGACTTCCTAATTTCGAGTTGAAATCGTTCAAATTTACTCAGGAGTCGGGAATCATTTCAGAGCATGTTTACTGTCAGACTGGACACCAAAAGCCCAAAAAGACTAATAAGGGCCCTCGAAAAAATATTTTTCCAGAACTGTATTTTATTTCTTGCTAGGCGAGCTGGTCAATTCAATACAGCAACGAGAAACAAATTTAATTACATATTACGAAGAAAAACTGAACGTGCCTTTCTGTAGTCTACATATGTATCCATAATATTTAATTGTAGCTTCACTTCTAGGTATATAATAGCAGTGTTTTTCAATTATTGAATTTCTATAGAGTCCCATTTTTGAATATCGCATTTGCCGAAAGGGAGGAAAGGGTTACTATAGGTAGAACGTTGCTGACTAAAATAGACCAAATCGTCAGGACTAGATGAATGCAAGTATTTAAATAACTAAAGGAGAGTAAACAATCATAAGTCATTTCCCGTCTCACCATCTTTGTTGGACGAAGATGGCAAGATCACAACAACCATTTTATGCCTTCCGTTGTCGAAAACTCGAACTAATTTCGGCGTCCAAGCATGCGCGTCACTCGGGTGCAACATCCGCAATTTGGATGACATGCTTTTTCTGCTTGGCAAAGAGTCAGAAGGAAAATCATCAATTAATTTAACACATCCCTTGGTAACAAATTGTTGAACTTGGGTGTGAAACGAGCCATCACTTGTGGACTTGTAGCACTCAATACGCATTTCTCGAGGAAGCATGCGAAGACAGGGAGCCTCTGACTATTTTTTCTGAATCTAAATCAAGGTGAAAACAAGAAGTTACGACGTTATAGTGCGAACAATAATTAATTCAACTTCTCCACGGAACCTTCATGCAATTTAATTTGATCATTAATAACTGAATCATTCCGAAAAAATCTTCGGGCGGAGTTTGCGAAAGCTATGCGAGAGTTGAGTACTGTACAATAATAAAATGGAAATGAGAACTGAAACCAAGTACTGTACATAATCTGCATGAATTTGCGTTATAAAATTCAACTTGAGGTAAGATGGCAATTCAAGAAAAATGAACAACCTTGTCTCTCGATCCATTAGAGACCCTGACCTATTTTTTTTTCATGCTGCGAATACAAGCCATATACCTTCAAGTACGACAAAATAAAATTTATTTGGACCCAGCATGCCTTCTTCGTTTTAAAATCTTCCCACCCTGGCATTTTTCCTTACCCGCAGATTTTTCAGTTTCAGATTCTGTATAAAAATGAGTGACATCTTCCATCTTCGTAACATTCAACAAAAAAGTTTGTCACCGTAATTCCTGGATTTTTTCGCAAAAAAGTTGGAGCTATCCTGACGATAATCCTGTGGTCTGCAATATTTAAATAAAAAGGAAAAAAAAAATTCTTGTTTTTGGAGGGATCTCTTACTGCACTCGAAAAAATAGCGGCGTTTCAATTCTCAGACATTGTGGTGTTACATTTTTCTTCCGCTAGTTTTTATGCTTATCCGACCGCCTTGAAATGGGTTCGCTAGGATTTCACGGTCAAATGCGACCACACGTTGGACACCCCTGCCACAAACTCAAAAACACATGTACATTTCACGAATAAGTCCTTTAAACGAACCGGGTGTGCAGCTGGTCGTCGCTAGCGGGACACGACTTCCTCGATTTATGGCGACGACAGGCGCCGCAGTCGTTCATTTCGTCGTCGCCAGGCACGTGGCGGCAGTTGCGATCACTGGAACTTTCGAGTTAAAAAAAAATAGAGAATCGTGCAGCACTTAAGCCATGGAAAGTAAAATAGAAAATTCTCTTTACTTAGAATTAAAAAATAATAATGCGAGGGTTGATTCATAAGTTTTGAGACTTATCGAAATGGATCCATTGGAGTTTCAAAAATAACTTTTTTTTTACAGTACTCCCATAGCCCCATCATTTGGCAACACTTCAGTGCTGTTGAACCTCCTCCCCTCTGATTTCTTATGAATTTTTCAATGCAAGAAATCAACAGGGTGCCTGATCAACTAACATAAATCGATTTTCGGCACGGTTGTAATCGTTGTATAGCATGAAAAATGCACAGAAATCGACAGGAAGTATGTTTAACAGCACTGAATTGTTGCCAAATGATGGGACTATGCGAATAAACATTTTTGGAATTGTTGAAAGTCCGTTGGATCTAATTCAAAAAATCTCCCAATTTATGAACCAAACCTCTTATACTGCACACTTAAGCACGATCGACATGATCACATATAGCTTGACGAAGAGATGGTACGAAAGTATTCAAAAATTAAAAGAAGAATGCAAAACGCAGAACTCGTCAATCATAAGAAGAAAAAAAATTATGCTTTAACGTGACTTTACGGTAAATGCATCCAGACATTGCGAAAGAAAGTAACTTCCGGAGATCGTTTCATCAAAACTGAGCGTTGAAAAAATATAAAATCGGTGAATTCAAGGACTTGACTTGTGAAATTATGATGTCCACGATCAGGACACGAAGAGCAATGCGATTAACTTAGCTATTCGATTTAACGACTCAATCTTCGAGAGTCTTGAAATGGCTCGCAGCCGACCAACATTCCTTCTTTTTTCAACTTCGCAAAAATGAAAAAAATAAATCCAGTTTTAGCTTGGATTTAACCTGGAGTCGTTCGAACTTCTTTACGACGCAAAATGTCCCTGACATCAAGATTTTCTTGAATATGGTGCAGGTGTTCCGTGAATTCTGCAGCATAGGTTAATATAACTATTCGAATTATAATGAAGTATACCGTATTTTTACCCCTCATGCAAAAATCTGTGCTTATAAATAGCAAATCCACACGATTTTGGTCTTCACTATTTATGCCCATTCATTTCAAGAAACAATTCTTGCACTTAAACTGCATTCATTTTTTCTTCGAACTTGTTTACGGGCAGCTACACACACACAGCAATGTAGAAAATGCCTGCAAGGTTCTTCAGACCTCCATGTGCTGAGAGGTTGAAGACCCCCTCGAAAATGCACTGGAAAAAGTTATCTACGGTGTTCAAGGAAAGATTACCACAACTTGAATTTGCAGTGTATATTACTGTACTGTATTCGAGATCAAGTAGAGAGGAAAAGAATGGGGTCCGGGGAGAAACAATGCCCACAAGAATTTGACCACAGGAAGGGGAATCACAATTTTCCACAGGCACTTTCTCGTAGCTTATTTCAAGTTTTTTCCGAATTTCATGCAATTCGCATCGTCTGCGTAATCTTCAGGCACTTTTTAATTATTTTTAACGGTAAATGGAAAGTAATAGCTGAGCTTTTCTGTGCGTTTCGGTCCGCGTTTCGGATCAGAAATGTTTCGGCCTTCACGTTTAATCTGAAAATGGGCTCCCTCGAATTATTGCACGGACATTATTTGGAAGTCTGATGTACCGTATTTACTCGTGTACCACGCACGTGTTTTTTTTGTGTGCTCAAAATCGATAGGGAAAGGGAGGATGTGCTTGTCATATAGACTGGCATAAATTTTCACGTTTTAGAAGTTGAGGTGTGAATTATACAGTATTTGATTTTAATCGAATGTTGGAACAATTTCAATAGAAAAACTGCCTACAAATAAATAATTGAAAATGAATTGAATTCAGGATCAATTCATGTCGAAACCCAACTTTGGATCTTTTTCTTGAAAACTTCAAATTTCAGAGTAACTCAAACTGTGATGCGCGTCTAACTCGCGGATAGAATTTTATTTAAAAAAAATTGTCTGAAAAACCCTGACGCGCTTCTTACTCGAGGACACGTGGGACTCGAGTAAATACGGGTAAGTATATAACATATTGTTAATATAGCAGTTTGAGTTCATGCGTCATCTGCCCGACATTCACGTCACAATAAACAGGTCATTTTGATCATCAGTACCCACGACCACGGGACTAACCATGAGCAACCTTCGTGGCATTTCCTGCAAGTCAACCTCGAGATTTCCTTCGTCGGCTGTTGTTGTTGTTGATCAGAGGCCGCCGCAGTAGAACTGGCCAAACTGTTCCGTCGCGTCCTGCCGACGGCGGCCTTGACACAGTGTCGGCAGCAATCCCCGGCGTCCTTCTGCTGCTGCCAACCATCCCGGCGCCGTTGGCGGTGATGCTGGTGGTGCCCGCGGACGACGGAACGCCGCTGCAAGTGGGGTTCGGGACCGTGACCGGGTTCCACAAGGCAGAACGACGATGAGTCGTTGATCTCCCACTGGATCCGCGACACGCTGACGTCAAGGGAGCTCAACTTCGGCGACGTCGACCAATTCGTCGCGCCAACTGACGAGAACCGAGCCTGGTTCGTGCGACACAGGCGACGGACTTTCTTCTCGGCCGTGATCCGACTCTCTGTGACAAAGGCCTTGAAATAAATAGGAAACATAAGATAAGTGAATTTCAATGGCAGTCCTGCTGGTGCTGTGATACACTTCATACAATAAACTTATCATACATAAATAAAACTCCATGCATAATCATTATATGTACTACACTGACCTGAGTTTGACTTTCGGGTAATTGCTATATAAGTCTTCGCTTTAAAAAAAATGTTTTTGGCTCGAAGTTTTTATTTTTAACACATTATTTTAACTTAATTTCTACATCGAAGAAGAGATTTCCAACTTTAGATAGCCAAGGTACCGTATTAAGTGAATCAACTCTTCTTACAAAATGTAAGTGCATACAGTATTGCATTAATTGTACAGTATATTCAAAGTGTACGGGTCAACAGTGGTTTAGAGTAGACTTCAGACAATAGCCATTTGATTGAATGACCTCTAGCCTTTATTTCAAGATTTGGTCCTTCCAGACAGTAGAATTGAAGCAGGTAACTGATGGAGTATTACTTTATGCAGTGAGTATTGCTGGACAAATAACAGGATTTGGTCGATTCACTCAACAACTGTTGGTGATCACCTCAGCATTCCTGCACTGTACATTTTTGTGCAGTATTTGCTATAACAGAGGCCAGCTATTTGATAGAGGTAAGTCTATAATATTAGCCCTGCCCTCTCAGATAAGATCCAGCAAAATAGTACAGGTGGTACGCCTTGCAAGTTGATGTCCTGCAATTAGACTGTCCAACAATTCAACAGTCAAATTTTCTCTGACATCAACTTGTAATTCAACCTCTTGCCCTGCAATTTGACCTACAGGGAGACTCAAAATGTCAGAGTCAATGTAGAAAACAATTGAGTTTGACATTGTCTCACAATTCAACCACTTTGAAATTCAACCCTTACCTGGCAACCGTTTAACGGTTTAGGGTCAAATTGCGGGGCACCACACGTGTAGGTGGTCTCTAATAATACATCAGTTTGGTCAAGAAAAAAAAAACGGTTCACTGGTACGCAATCGTTTCCTGCGCCAAATAAAAAATAAATGAATTGCGACTCCATTGAAATAAACATTATATTACGCGTTTGAATGATCTATGCCTGCTGTCAATAACTGCTGCCAGTCTCTAAAATAAGCTGTTTCTAATACAGTATACAGTTTATCCAATGAGGAACAACTTCTTTTCATTTGAATAAGTGTCACGGGCCTTTTCATTGGAGCAAATTCAGCATAATCTATGATGCAAATAAAATTCTCCAGCCTTCGGTTATGTGTTATATGATGATTAAAGTACTTGTAAAATATTTTATTGGACGCCATGTTCGGTCGAAATTTTTGGTCTCTCAAGAGCAACATAAAATCTGAACATTTCCACATGCGTGCTTCTCTTGCTGTTGATCCTGATCGTCATTTTTTTATAGATGCTGCAGCTTTCATGAATCATGACATCAACAAATATTTGGCAGTATGTCTCAAGGTCGGTGAAGTCTGTTGAAAAAGGTTGTATCAAGAAATCCCCTCATTATTCATGTAACCTTTTAAAAGTCTGCTGAGAAAACAAATGAAAGGAAACGAACCACCTTCGGGAACTATGCCCAAATGAAAAATCAGCTTGCGCATCCGATCCAAGAACGTCGTGGCTTCCGACATGAATCCGGGAGAGGTCACACTAAGATTCGGTGGTCGCTTCACGCAAACGTCCCCCGGCCTTCCATTCAACCCCATCATGAAAATTCAGAAGGTCAGAGGCGATCGAATGGCGGCGAAAGACCCATGCAGATGTTGGAACGGAAAAGCGAAGGAAGGTGGAAACGAGAAAACGTTAAAGTAGTATAACACATAGAAGTGAGCGTGATATCGAAACAATAAATTTTAAACTAGGCAACATGGTAGGATTCCTCCGGGCTGATCAGTTATTGTTCATGATATTGGAGAAAACTTGCGAAAAATCGGATGTCACATAGGTGAAAAACAGGAGGAAAGCGCATACAGTACAGCACTAATGTACTTTTTTTTCGATTTCAAGCCTTGCATGGTTTTGAAAACAATTTTTGTCCTTCCTAGCCAGAAATGTATCTGATTGCTGATGGTGTTCACCGCGTTTAGTTCGATTCACAAACTTATGATCAGGAAAATCTCATTTGTTCTTGAGGAGAGTATTTATCAAAATATTATTCAGACATGAAATTAACACTAGTTATGATGCATAGTTCGTCTTACAAATCATTGTGTACAAGGAAACATGGCGAGGGTCAAAAGTATTGTAATTCTCTAGGAAGGAAGAGTTCGTTTTACAGTACATCACGTGGAAAGGACGTTTGAAATTAAGACATTCATTTGATCCACAGATACGATGATCATCGGTGCGTTTCTNACGTCAAGGGAGCTCAACTTCGGCGACGTCGACCAATTCGTCGCGCCAACTGACGAGAACCGAGCCTGGTTCGTGCGACACAGGCGACGGACTTTCTTCTCGGCCGTGATCCGACTCTCTGTGACAAAGGCCTTGAAATAAATAGGAAACATAAGATAAGTGAATTTCAATGGCAGTCCTGCTGGTGCTGTGATACACTTCATACAATAAACTTATCATACATAAATAAAACTCCATGCTTAATCATTATACTACACTGGCCTGAGTTTGTCTTTCGGGTAATTGCTATATAATTCTTCGCTTAAAAAAAATGTTTTTGGCTCGAAGTGTATTTTAACACACTATTTGAGCTTAAACTCTATATCGAAGAGGAGATTTCCAACTTTAGATAGCCAAGGTACCGTATTAAGTGAACCAACTCTTCTTACAAAATTTAAGGGCATATTGCATTAATTATACAGTATATGCAAAGTGTACAGGTCAACAGTGGTTTAGAGTAGACTTTAGGCAATAGCCATTTGATTGAATGACCTCAAACCTTTTTTTCAAGATTTGGTCCTTGCAGACAGTAAAATTGAAGCAGGTAACTGATGGAGTATTACTTTGTGCAGTGAGTGTTGCTGGAAAAATAACAGGATTTGGTCGATTCACTCAACAACTGTTGGTGATCACCTCAGCATTCCTGTACTGTAAATTTTTGTGCAGTATTTGCTATAACAGAGGCCAGCTATTTGATAGAGGTAAATATAATATTAGCCCTGCCCTCTCAGATAAGATCCAGCAAAATAGTACAGGTGGTACGCCTTGCAAGTTGATGTCCTGCAATTAGACTATCCAACAATTCAACAGTCAAATTTTCTCTGACATCAACTTGTTATTCAACCTCTTGCCCTGCAATTTGACCTACAGGGAGACTCAAAATGTCAGAGTCAATGTAGAAAACAATTGAGTTTGACATTGTTTCACAATTCAACCACTTTGAAATTCAACCCTTACCTGGCAACCGTTTAGGGTCAAATTGCGGGGCACCACACGTGTAGGTGGTCTCTAATAATATATCAGGTTCACTGGTATGCAATCGCTTCCTGCGCCAAATAAAAAATAACTGAATTGCGACTCCATTGAAATAAACATTATATTACGCGTTTAAATTATCTATGCCTGCTGTCAATAACTGCTGCCAGACTCTAGAATAAGCTGTGTTTCTAATATACAGTATGGTCAATGAGGGACAACTTTTTCATTTGAATAAATGTCACGGGCCTTTTCGTTGGAGCAAATTCAGAATAATCTATCACGCAAACAAAATTCCTCCAGCCTTCGGTTATGTGTTTTATGATGATTCAAGTACTTGTACTGTACAATATTATTTTATTGGACGCAATGTTCGGTCGAATTTTTGGTCTCTCAAGAGCACCATAAAATCTGTACATTTCCGCATGCGTGCTTCTCTTCTCTTGATCCTGATCGTCATTTTTAATAGATGCTGTAGCTTTCATGAATCATGACATCAACAAATATTTGATAGAATGTCTCAAGGCCGGTGAAGTCTGTTGAAAAAGGTTGTATCAAGAAATCCCCTCATTATTCATGTAACCTTTTAAAAGTCTGCTGAGAAAACAAATGAAAGGAAACGAACCACCTTCGGGAACTATGCCCAAATGAAAATATTAAAAAATTAATTGCTCGATCCACGAGAACTCGCAATTAAATTCCCTCAACCACGAGTTTTCGTTGTTCGCACGCAATCGCTCCGGATTCCGATTGTACTGTACTGTACACTCAAACGTTCTACCATACCTACGGTTCAGAGTCATGGTGCGTAAATGAACACGACTTCGCTCATTACCGTTCGGGCATAGCGAAGCGTAACATCATCAGCAAGAGTCTCCTTGACTGGAATAACCTCCTCCACTTTCGTCATCTGATTCGTCAGCTTGCGCATCCGATCCAAGAACGTCGTGGCTTCCGACATGAATCCGGGAGAGGTCACACTAAGATTCGGTGGTCGCTTCACGCAAACGTCCCCCGGCCTTCCATTCAACCCCATCATGAAAATCCAGAAGGTCAGAGGCGATCGAATGTCGGCGAAAGACCCATGCAGATGTTGGAACGGAAAAGCGAAGGAAGGTGGAAACGAGAAAACGTTAAATTAGTAAAACACATAGAAGTGAGCGTGATACCGAAACAATAAATTTTAAACCAGGCAACATGGTAGGATTCCTCCGAGCTGATCAGTTATTGTTTATGAGATGGGAGAAAACTTGCGAAAAATCGGATGTCACATAGGTGAAAAACAGGAGGAAAGCGCATTGTCATGTCGTGATTACATGAAAAAAAAGCTAAAGTTCGGAACGTACCAAAACTTTTGTTAAAAACAGGAAGGATCGGTCTTTACATAGACTAACGACTACCACAAGTGGCGCAAATCAAGCTAAGTGAAACTTATGATCAGGAAAATCTCATTTGTTCTTGAGGAGAGTATTTATCAAAATATTATTCAGACATGAAATTAACACTAGTTATGATGCATAGTTCGTCTTACAAATCATTGTGTACAAGGAAACATGGCGAGGGTCAAAAGTATTGTAATTCTCTAGGAAGGAAGAGTTCGTTTTACAGTACATCACGTGGAAAGGACGTTTGAAATTAAGACATTCATTTGATCCACAGATACGATGATCATCGGTGCGTTTCTCTTCGCTTTTCGTCGAATGATGATCTCCGATTCACTTTTCCTTCAAGAAACGGTGTTGATGACCGCTTCAACCTTCAATACCCAGAAGAAAACGGTTATACTGTATTTAGAAAAAAACACGTGCACGTCCAAACGGAATAGATTCTCGTTTCTGTATTTCTGTACAGCGATCAAGGAAGAAATCGTTGGAATCCCACAAGAAAATGGACATCAAACAGCGAGTAACAAAAGCCAAATGGGAGCGAATCCTTTCATCGCAATCTCATCTCCTTCGATGAACGCTCTCAACAATCCCGAAAAAAATAGAGGTCGAAGTCAAATAGTTTTCTTTTTTATCCCAATTGAAGTATAGGACGCGAATAGTTACCTTCCTTGTGACCTGGTGGAAGCCGTATCACAACGGAGACTTCACAGCGGTTGCAGTACATAGGGTCATAATCGGAATAATCGCGATTTGGCTCAACAGTCTTTGTTGCAAGATTCGATAATGGAATGAAACGCCCAGAAAAATAAAGGAAAAAAATAGAAACCTCGTTTGTGAAACCGACTACAAGCTACTGCAAAGTCGCCCTGGGCACACAAAAAACGCAACAAGACATCGGTCCTTCAAGAAAGGAGGGAACAAAAATCAACAAAGGGAATCGTCGCGACCCTCGAGAGGTAGACCTATGAACCAACCGTATCACTGAATTGATAAAAGGCATCGGGTTCCCAACGAAGACTCTTTCATCGATCCATTTCCGAACGGATGTACAGCATTTAGAAAATATTCCTCCTCGAGCGCCAAAAAAAAAAAAAAAGAAAGAGCCTCGTTTCGCAGATTCAAAGGACACTCGACCGTTACGACGGCAACACGAAAAAAAGGAGAAAACAAACACACAACCAACATTAAATCGCCAGAAACATTCCACTTTCAAACTGAAACTTAGAAGGCCTCTCAAGAAAGTCATTTTTTTTGAAAGCAAGGAACTCAAGGCAACACGCAAAACCGCGACGCGCCGATCTCAGCAAGCATCCAGTTTCGCAAATCGCTCCTAAAATCAGGCAACTTATATGGAAGACTTCGTGATTTGTTGCCGCTTTTTCCTTTTCTTTCCTAAATCCCCTCCTGCAAATTACAGCATCGTTAATAACTTGCTCCGTGTCCTAGCCCATTACAAACCCGTAGTATATACACTCACACCGAATCAAACACAAAAAATTTGGGACGCACACAATAAAAAGGAGTTTTCAGCGGGTGTCAAAGAAAAAAAAAACTATTTGTACCATCTAGAAACAACCCTCTAGACGCTTTTACGACGGAGACAACCACTCAGGCCACGCGTTCGACTCTTCCCCACTCGAAGCTAAAGAAAAATCACAGCAAATCCGATCCCCTGTTCAAACTCTCTCTTCCCCTTAACAACAAAACACACTGTCGAGGCACACAGGAGTCTTTCGCAAGAGTTGAAAGTTAACTCTTTTACTCCTGCGAAGCCTTCAAGGCCACTTGGTCTCTCTTTCGAATGAATAAAAAAATTCTTGAATTTGAACGAGGAAAAACGGAGGAGAAGGAAGGCAAAAAAAAAAAGCATCAGCAAGCTGCTCGTGGAATATAAATGAAAAAAATTTCCGCGGAAAAAATTTCGTCTCTTCGCACGCCTTCGACTAATGTAAAACAGGGCGCAAAAAGCTTTCTTTCCTCCACGTTTTTCTTCTTTCTTTTTTCCTATTTTCTTTCCTCGCACCTAAGCCTAGCAATAAACCGTGATTTCTCATTTTTTTCTTCAAAAAATTCTTCTTTTCTTTTTGGGACCCCCAGCGGATTCGTCACCGAGCCTCTCTTTCTCTTTCTCTCTCGCGACGCAAACCGACACAAATGATTACCACAAAAAACGTAATAAAATAAAACCGAGCCGGAGATTATCGAACTTGCAGCAGAATGTTGGCGAAAGATTGGTTGTTGAACTTGAAATGCCTCTTGTCGTAGAATTTCAACAACGCCGGCGAGTACGGATGGTTTTCCTTCAAGTGCACGTAATGCAGCTCCGGTTGCGTCGTCGTGTGTCCACACTCTTCACACACGTATACCTGCGAACACGATAACAAAACACGTCAGTCAGTCAGAACAAAGAGATCCGCACTTGAAAAATTCAGGTTTTGTGACATTCGAAACCAAAACGAAAAGGATCCAAGCGCATGAGTTAAGTAAAGCTTCAAATTCCGCTCGCTTGAATTCGTATTAAAAAAAAAAAAAAACTGTCTGTTCTGTTTTCAAATGTACGAGCAGCCTAATATTCAAAGGAGGTCCTCGGTTTCATGCAGTCATCAAACTTCGAAATCTATCATTTTGAGCCTTTCTTCAAAACTTCCCTTCATGACGCTTCAAAAGTTTAAAAATAAAGTGACGAAGGATTTTTCCCGAAAAGCCAGTCAGAGGAGAAATCATAAGCATCGTTGGGATAAATTATCTAGCATAAGACTCAGTAAATCTTTGCATTCGCAGTGTTAGTTAGGTGCAGCCTGCATAACAATTGCCACATATTGACAAGGTTGAAAAAAAACTGAACGGTAATTCAAATAAATATTTGAATAATCTCTCAACTGCATTCGAACACATCAAATTAATTGAAGTCTGCAGCTTTTTTTTCTTCTGCTGTCGCGCGAAATCAACTCCAAATTCAACTCCATATAGAATTCGTCATGAGCAGAACACATTTTTTTAAATATCCTAACCTAACCTCGGTCGGACATTGTCACGGAAGAAATCCACCATATTATTTTTCTCAAATTCAGTGCGCAAATGCGTCCAGAAGTCGTCAACGCTATAAAAAAAAAAAATTTCATGACAAGAGATGCATACCTTCATACGCCGCTCCTTATACGAGTATTTGTGCTGAACGCCGTGCACCTTCAAGCAGTGGGACTCCAGGGAACATCGCTGCGTGAAGGACTTCTCGCACAAGCCGCATTTATACGGTCGCACACCTGGAAAAGGAAATCAAAGACAATGCGGCTTTAGAAAACAGCACACGGGAAACAACACCGCATTCCATCGCGCGTGGAGTCCAAAAATTAATAAAATGAAGAGAAAAAAACAGGCATTCTTTTCCGCTGGCACTCGACGACGAGAGAAACAAAAGCTCGTAAAAGAGAAGAAGTCGGCGACCGGACGAAGAAAGATAACTTGAAGAGGAAACGCCCGAGGAACTCCCTAGTCGTCACATCCCCCAAGGTTTTTCGCGTGTTTTTCTTTCCCACCCACGCAAAAACCAGACAGCAGAGAGAATGCGATGCACAAAATAAGACCGTTAAATAAAAGAAAAAATAAAGCCGCAGAAAAACCAGGGCTGTGAAAATTCAACAGCGAAAATCGATGGCCAAACTGAAGACTGAACAACGACGCCTCTGTTGATGGACTCAATCCGTTTCAGGTGCAAGTTCATCATTCGAAAACCGAGAAATGCTTCGCTACACATGGGTAGACCATTTCATCCCGAACCATTTTTGGAAGGATTAGAAAATAAATAGACAGTCTTATGGCTTAAACTGCGATGGAACTTCTTGTTTTACTTCAGACAACCAGCAAAATCGGAAGGATGGGCTCGAGCGAATCGACGATCCATTATATTCAGCTCCTTCAGGATGAATCGCTTCAGGGACATGGCGTTTTCTTTCTCGACTTCAGTTTGCTGCTTTTCGCTTCAGCATTTACTTGCTCATTTCGCTCTTGAAAGTATCCTTGAAAAGGCAGTGAGATATTCAGGTGCCCTGTGGCGCGATTGAGGATAAGAAAACCGTGGTGCATGCAACTCATGAAATGCGTTTCTGTAAGCCGAGTGAAACTGCGATCACGACTGCCGCAGTTTACGATGAAAGAGATCACAATTTATCAGGCGGAAATACTTTTCAGCCACGGAATGATCATTGCTTCGTCTTACACAAGGTGCGGGCTTCTGTTCCAAGATTGAAATAAAATAATGAGCAATAGTCCGATTAGAATAAGCAGGCGAAGTGACAATGGAATAACCGTTCTCTGAACGTCACTCGAGTAAATTTTCGTCAATGTTGTGAAATATTATTTTTCGCCAAGGGTATTTTTTTTTCAACACTGAACCTAGTCCAAGAATAAAATGTAATCTGGAGAATAAGCCGGGAGTCGAAACACGATTTGACAGAACCAACAAAACATTCCGAAAGTAAGAAAAATATCCCTAATGCTCTTTCTCTTCTATCTCCGAAGTACAGTACAGTACTTCTATTAAGTGAAACCCAACACGCATCTAAC
>CAJPEX010001539.1:0-55406 GCA_905338405.1 Notodromas monacha
ATTTATTTCCCCGGTGTCCCTCGAGTCTGATGGCAGCCAATCCTCGCTGAACGATTCTAAAAGGGCTTGACGCATCCGCATTCACGGAACTACCGGTTGTGAATTCTTCACTGTTCACAAGATCGTTCGCCGTGCTCCAAAATTTATCCTGGAAATTCACAGAAGGTTTCAATGAAAGCGGCTGAATTATGAAAAAAAAACTACAACACAGATATGTTTACAGAACAACTACGGCGAAATTTGATACGAAATATCGCGATTTTGCTTTCATTTAATGAACGCGAACACTTTTCTTATTTCAAAATTGTTGACTCAAAAGGTGCGCCTGACACCTAAGTAAACGTTGTACACTAGTATTTTTCCCTCGCATCAAATGAAGTTTCGCGTTTCTTTTGCATAAATAATTCATGGTTCGACAAAGGCAATTACTGTACTTTTAGGCGGCAAGCGATTGCCATATTCAAAATGAACGTTTTTCGTTCACCCGCAATATGGCCAAGAAATAAATTTGCACGATAAAAAAATTGACGCAGCCATGTTTTATGTTTACTGAGGGTTTATGCGAACTTGTTTAATGCATGTCTTTTCGACTATCCTGGTCAACAAGAAATTAGAAAATCCCCCAAAAAAAATCTTCAAAATACCTGTTCATGATTGCAAAGTGAGTCGCATGCTGCCGCTGGTGCAAACCATGCTCCCGCAGTGAACATGTTGATTTTCCCGGCACCGAACTGAAGCACTGGATACAACTTTTTATCTTCGCTATCGAATCTGCGAGAAGCGCAATAAGCTGTCGCACACAAAAACGCTTCAAGATCCAAAAGACTCAGAGCATCCGCAGTAGCGGTCATGCTAAGGGGACGACCATAAGGTAGCTTCAGGAAACCGTGCTTCAAAAAGCGGGCATCGGGAACTGTTTCATACGACGTGAGTTTCCCCGTCTCGCTTTGCAGTGAGATCCATGTCAAAATATGCAAACTTGCTGCCGTCATCGAGAGACACGCTGAAAAATGGGGAAGAGAACGAAGCTGATCATGGACATGAATCCTCATTTCTCAAAATTGAGGATTATAAATTGCGTTCTTTCCCTCAAATATCCGACGTAAATTCAGCAATGTTTATAGAATATTTTTCAGACGGCATAAGATCTACAGTAGTTTAATTAAGCTAGTCAAGATAACGTTTGGTCAGATCTGGAGATTCAGCCTACCGTTAAATAACATTTAAACATTCATGGTAAGATATAGAAGTAACAATCGTAACATCGGAGACAGATTCTCATTTAAAAAAAAGAAAGAGCTTACCTCGGTCGTCGTTCACAAGAAGTCGGAAATTCGGTATAAGCAATGCACCACCGGGTTTTGACGCAAACTCCGATAATGTGTTGAAATTTGACGTGAGGTACGAGGCATTTTCGTTCGCACGCTTTCCTACGAGAGCCTAAAAATAAAATAAAATATACAAGTCAAGATTTTTCCCATTATCGTACGCATGTTAAACTTACCTGCAAGATTTTTACTCGAGCAGTCACGCTGGCAAACCTATGGTACCCCTTGTGAAGTCGCTCCTCTTCGCCATTTTCCAACTTCTTCAGATTCACCAAAGCGTGTCCTAGAAATAAATTCATCAACAGAGAATTTTCAGATCGAACAATCCGAGCAAAACCTGAACAATAAATTTCCGTTTTTTTAATTTTTCAAGCACAAGTTGCGTAGTATAGAATAATGGATCACACAACGCACGATGAAAAAACCCTTGGCATTTGAAAAAAAACGAGAGGTTTGAAAATAGGCAACATTCGGAACAGAAGTAGTTTCACATTCAATTTTGCTTCATTTTATAAAGATGCAGGAAGTCAAAAATGTGATGCTACAAATGGACCCCTCTACAAATAAATTCAATGGACTACGAAGAAAAATGGTTACAGGGAGGGTTTCGTCATATAGAACCCCAATAACATGGGGAGAGTACTCTATGGGACCACAAAACAAGTCGTTCTACAGAGGAAATAGCTTTAGACAAGCTCGTTGTAGGGAGAGTCGACCTATATTCTTTCACAGACCAAAGGAAAAGATTCGACAGCATTCGCAAATGAAAAAGCTAGAGAAACGAAAAATAGACTCAAGCTAACAAAACAAATGCGGAGTCAATTTTCTTTTTCTTGCTATGAAAATTTTCCATAATTTTGTTGTTGCCTTCCAGACAGAGAATGTTCAAATTGTCATTGGAACAGTTTTCCTTTCGGCGAGGACGGTTTTCTTCTCGTGGATCTATTTCTTCCAGCTGTTTTCAGTACTTTACAGTACTTCCGATAATATGCTGCCTTCATTAACACTTGACTTTTCGAGGGGCTTCTATCATGTTACGCACCATCTTCCCATCTAAAGCTTTGTAGAAGAGGACACGGGGCGGCTTGACCACTATTCAATGTGGGGTTCAAGTCGGTGATTTGTCATGAATTTTATGCGGATTTAGTCCTTACCAAAACAAAGGCTCAAAAATACCTGATGAATACTGTACTTGTTTTTGGCATTGCGGAAGTGATAGAAAATTACTGATTCGACGAGTTTTGTATTTAAAAAAATTTCAACAAACATATAGCGACAAGATGCATCGTCAGAAATTTTCTGGCTGTATAGATTCAAATCGTTGATTCCTACACTCATTTTTACTGAGCTAAATAATTGTGGTGCAAGGGTCTCAGAAGTGAAAGCATTAATCTGTCAAGCGCTACGAGACAGGCCGAGTTTGCGACTCCTTTGGAAAAAAGACCGATTGAGCGATCCATGATTCATCTCTTTTCTTTTTGAGAACCTTTCGCTACATCTTTTTTAACAAGTTCTAATAAGAGGCATTGAAGAAACTTGTCCTTGACTGTGAGAAAGTTACTGCTTTGTCATGCTCTCTGGGAACTTGTTTTGTTCAACCAACGACGTTCGAAAATGGATGCGAGTTGTAAAATAAAGCCACTTCAACTTGAAATACGATCTAGAGACTTGGGAGTTTAGAAGAGCTACATAAAATACAGGAAAATCATTTTATGCGTATCGGCAACACAAAATAGTTGAAAAATAAGAATGAAAAAAGGATGAATCATGATGTAATGTACGATGCAAAGTGCAAACGATGTACAGTATCACCTGAACAAATACTGTGTAACGGCCAAGTTAAACTCAAGGAAGGAACTTTTTATCGCAGTCGTGTAGTGAATTGTTTTATTTTGACTTCAGCAAACTTTTCAAAAATTTACGGATTGATATCATCGGAGATATCTTCCACTGTAGATGTCAGCAGAACTATTCCATAATCTGGACAAGATTTCAGAAAACCATATCTTCATTTAAAAAAAAATCGATTCACACACGACCTTGGAATATTCAGAACTTTCAACAAAGGGGCCTCAAGCAACAAACATCCCAACAAGGAACAACCTTGTTGGGATATTTGTTGCTTGTAAGTTTTGGCGACCAATTTGCTTTAAGCAACCACCTTGACTTGAGGAACAAAGCTCAAGACAAGAAAAAAAACCCCAACAACAAATGTAATAAAAATATTTCTGAAGTTACGAAATTTTTCATGAGATTATATTCCAATTAAAAATGAGGAAAGAAACTAAATTTGCATTCCGTTCATGCACGGTAAATTCTCTTCATTTTACCTTAGTTAACCTTCGGGCTGGAACTCAACTGAATGATTTCCCCTAGATTTACAAAGATAAATCACGTCTTGAGACAACGAATGCCTTGAAGAATAAACCCAGAGCTGAAACTGATTAGGTTCGTCGTCCAGGACCCCAGTATATAAAGCCGTATATTAATTACAAACCTGCTTGAGAGGCTCGAAAATGTGCCCGGACGCCCAGAAGCGTTTTCACAGCATTCTCAAGAGCTCGGGGAGCATGGATCTCCTTCATGAATGCCGGACTCACACCGTTGACAGGAACAGAATAACTCGACCAAAACAAATGGGCACACATTGGGAACGCTTCGGACCATTGGAAATGTCCTTGCGTGACCATCTTGATCAGCATGGCACCCATACTGCAGAGTAGGCTTGATGCGAACATCACTAAGCTCTCTTCGAACCACCGGGGTTTCATCTTCGCCTCATTCATAACCTTGTAGGCTTTGAACAAGGCTGAGTTGTAGACGGCGATGAGGGATTGTACATCCGAGGCAGTTTCATCCGTGTGACCCGATGATTTATCTATGGTTTCGCGGCCGATAGAGAGAAATAGTAGGCTATCCAGGGTCCATAGATAATTGAAGTGGAATGTGTAGTCCGTGCCAAAATCGGATTCAGGAGATTTTTCTTGGCACGCCTATGAAGAATTGCAAAAATTTAAAATCACCGTGCACTCTACACGAAACAAGTTGAAAAATTGGTGTGAAGTATGTGAACAACCATGAAAATGATCTAGCAAAGAACTGACCTAAGCAAGATTTTCTGGGCATGCTTGTGCTTTGAGGTAGTTTCAGTGAAATACAAGAGTATCACAAGTATTTTCTGAATACTGTACCTCAGAAAGAGTAAAGTATGGTAGTAACTCTGAATCTGTTTCTAAATTACTTGATCACCAAAATGTACTCCAAGAACTATTCTTCATGATACCATCTTCTTATTCTTCATCAGGTCTCCACTTGATTTGCCTTGATCAATGCTGACATTATAAAAACAGGTTTTATTGTAGGTTAATTATGCGTCAGGTGAGCTACGCAACAGGTCAGGTCAGTTGAGATTAGGTTGGGTTACTTAACTTCTTGTTCCATTGCGAACTGTAAATCACATAAATTTCAATTGAGGTCGGCAAAGATTACTTGAAAGAGTGAGTCAAAATTCACTGAACTCCTCAACAAGGTCTATCAAAATCTTTCACCAAGAAGAAGCTCTGAACAGTAGTGAAAACTTACCTCGCAGACTCTTTTCAGAATGCTATGCCACTTGAATGATAGAGGAAACGGTATTCTCCGATGCTCCAATTTAAAAGCTTCAGCATATGCCTCCACTACCTTCTTGTTTGCAACAAGATGATCAAGGAGTTTGATCCACAGCTGCTCATCAAGAGGATGGCCACCAAGCTCAGCTATAGAAAAAAAGAGAATTGAATTTGTAACTGTGAATCGCACTTCAATCTTAAAAGTTTCTAGAAGTGCACACTTACTTCGAATGAGTTTTTCAACTTCAACCTTCCCAGCAGAATGGTCACCGACAGAAGTCATGCGTTCCTTCAAGGAGAATACTTGCGGCTTTGTGCCGTGCACCTTCTCAGCCTTGGTGCTCCAAAAGTCTCCGTACGTTTTCACAGTGGAATCCGAGCATAGCGCACAAATTTCACACGCTGGAAATCAAGACAATTCATAAATAGAATACCAACGCTTTCTTATTCAAGCATACCTCTCAGGAGCAGTTCTTTGTCGTCACCACCGAACTCATAATAACGTTTGAAAGAGGTCAGCGCCGATTCATATTCCCGTTCCCAAGCCAAGATTGATCCGAGCAAACGATGAGCTTCTTTGTTAGTTCCTTCCACTGAGAGATACTGTGCGAGATGCTGCCTCGCTTTGGAATAATCGTTGACCTTCATGTACTGTCGGGCGATGACAAGGCCCATGCTTTTCCGCTACGACAATAAATCCACATGATTTTAAAATATTTCAGTTACTTCAGATCTGATTTCATTCAATTCGTACCTCATGATCGCTTTTGGCGCGATTCAGCAGATCAGAGACATGCTTCTCCACCGTGGCTTTCGCCCCCGGCGTCGACCTGGCAAAAGCCATGCCGCCGCGCGACAAGAAATTTTCGTGCCGAGAAAAAATATCACACACGATAAAATTCACGCAGAGCTTCACGTATTGTTCGTAGAATGTCACGTTCTTGATCCTGCAACGCACGAACACAACAATCAAAGCCAACCACTCAAAGAGATACTTGGCGCTTCAGAATGAAGAATGACTTCCTGATCCCTAGATTTCAGTTTCCCTTCGACACAAAGGATATGGTTTTCCCTAAATGAAATGACCTCGTCACAAGTCTACTTTCCACAGCAACCCGCCAAAAGGAATTACCGGCGTTGAGGGGATTTCATGGTCAATGAAAAGTGTTGGCGAGGTGACATCTCCTCGTTTGAAACGTTCCTAAATGTATTCCTCTTTCACAGATCTATCGCGTCATAAAACTTCTCAATAATCTTAGAAAAAGTTTGCTTACTCTTTAGAATAATTTACTTCAACTTCTTTTTCATCTACTGTACTTAGTTTGAACCATCAACGGCTTATTAATTATTACTTAACATCCCTTTCATGGTCACCCAGTGGTTGATGCATAACCTGGGGTAGCCAGAAATTCTCAAGACATTGGGCAATTCTTGGGTGGATACAATGCCCGTTATTTTTTAGTTCTTATACGTTTACATAGAGTCCGCTCCTCTACTTCCGTGAACTCGCAGCTTTTCGGCCCACCTGAGCGTTTCTCACACCTACCTCAACAGCAATTTTCAAAAATATCTGTTTCAACTTTTAATATTTCACTGTCAGTCTGAAAACAAACTGATAGTGTTCTTATCAGAGACAAAGTACGTAAAAGCGACAGCGAAGAAAAAATAAAAGTGATACGAGCATTTATATTAGCTTCAGTGAAGTTGTAATAAAAACATCGCGCTAAATTTATATGAGTTTTACGGGAAAAATGCAGCTCGGACTTCTATTGGTAAATATTTCCCAATCACATCAAAATCACATATGAATTTTCTACATTCAAAGGATGGTTCACAAAAAGTATTTCTTCTCTTCTGAGGTAGAATTAATTTTTCAAAATGCGTCCTCAAAACGCGCGCGGAAGGCAAAAACACAAAATTCGTGATTAACTCCAAATTTGAAGAGGTTTCACAAACGTTTCGCTCCTTCTTCAATAAAATTTACCGGAATTATTATCTGACGAATACGTTTCCTATTTATTTATTCAAAAGTTGTTCTGTATCATAGCATTGATTTTCTCAAATTCAGCAGATCATTACGTTTCTCCGTCTAAATTATCACCTCAAGTCTTTTTACAATTCAGGTTCATACTAATTTCATTTTTATGTTCTAAATAATATATTGAGATGCTGAATTATGGCTATACTCACAAAATTAATTGAAATCCAGGGATTTAACAAAATTGTTTATATACTCGGGATAATTACATGTGCAGTTGGACCTGGCTCAGTCAAACAGCCTCCCTCCATAAGTCATAAGTTTTTGATTCGTCCATCAGGTCTGAATTCCCCAAGATAACAATGAAATTAAGTCCTCCCCAACGTTTCTATACTTTTCCCCCTCAAATCTCCGTAACTCAAATTTGTAGGAGGCGTTCAAACTATTATTCTGAGGATCTAGGACGAATAAGAGCTATGAAAATGTAATTTGATGTTTTTAAAAGATAATTGAGTGACTATAATTGGGAAAAATACACCGTTGTCGCGAAGTTCAGTATAATGTCATCTCATCTATTTAGAATTTCAAGACCCAGAATAGCACCAATGTTACCTTCCTGTAATTTATATTCCCTTTTTCTCAGCAAAAATGTTTTTCACGAACGCAAAGACTCTCGGACTAAACTTTTTTGTACTTCTCTTCGAGTTAAACTTGAAAACAAAATTTGACTGCTTTTTATTTATTTATTTTAAAATGTTAATTCCAGGCAACGTTCGTCTTATGCCCCGCCGGAATTTCGAGCCAATGGGGCACAACAATCGCCCCGGATCCAGGGTGTCCCCCACCATCAGAAATCACTCCTTGCGAATGCCGCTACAATCAGTGGGACGACGAGCACACTTTCTATTGCCGCGACGAAATTTCAGACACCAGACTCCGGGAAATCTTCTCAACCGCCTCATTTCCGGTCACAACCATGGCCGCCTTTGTGGCGGAATATTGCACACTTTCTTCACTTCCAGTTGGCGTATTCGGGTCCATGAAATTCGAGTCCATCACCGTGGATATTTGCTCGCTGAGTTCCATTGATCCAGACGTTCTTAGGGACCAAGCTGACGTATTGACCGGACTCGTGTTGAATTACAACGCCTTGACGGATTTCCCGTTCGATGTTCCTTTGCCCAAGTTGGAGGCATTGCATTTGAAGGCCAATAGTTTGACGTCGTTGCCGGGGCTCAACTATCCAAGTCTGCTCTTTGCAGACTTTGAACTGAATCAGGTATTCTGACGTGGGTTTGAATGATGAATGTCATAATACACACTGTAAAATCTATAATCACTAAACAAACCCCCAGCAGGGACCTGATGCAAATTCTTTATAATGAAAAACTCATTGTATTGAGATGATTCAAAGTTTCAACAAATTTTAGACTGAACGTTTTTCGAAAGGGGTTATAAATACTGTGAATTGCTTCAACTGAAGATAATTCATGACCAGTCATAAATTTCAAGTCTCTCAGTAGCTGGTGAAATGAAGAGAAAAATTTTTGAATATGATGTGTATAGTACTTTCCCTTTTCTTGAACATGTTTTCCTACCAAAGTCTTACAAAATAAAATTCAAAAAAGTACATGTTCCAGGAATACTTCCCTCTGAATCAATTTCATTCATTCATTCCTGTTCTTTCGAATAGGAAAAAATATTCCAACTTACTATTTTTTTTCATAAGAAAGACATCCATTCTAGAATGGTGCTGCAGAATTTTCAGGAAATATTTCATGTTGTATACTTGTATTTTTTGGAAATTAAACGTTCTCTGGATAAAGTTAAATTTATACAGTATTTGGTGAAGTTGGAATGCTGCACCTGTTCAATTTTTTTTTACCACATCCAATACTCCATATGGCCTATGCACAGAATGAAGGTCAAACATTTCTTGCACTACAATTACAGCCAAAATGAAATAGTTAAATCAAGATTTTAATATAACATGGCGCCTATAAGGAAAAACTGCTGGGACCAAGAAAAATTACTGCAGTCGTAATTAAAACTCGTTATAACCACAGTGGTTAACGGAATTTTACTGTACATCAAGCAAAGCACACGTCTTAATTGTATCTGACTAATTTACACCAGCACCAACCATATGAATAAATTGCGAAAATGATGTCAGCATTGATAATATGATCTCAAAGAGGCGTTATTCGATGGACTTTCCTGGGTATATATGAAGAGCATCAGAGAAGGCACCGTTAGTTCGCATTCCATATTGAATGGAGGTACATCATCATTAATTTCATTACATGTCTATTTTCCAGATCAGTCAAATAAGTGATAACCTCCTTCAAGGAACACCGAACATGGAAAGACTTTACCTGCAATCAAATAGCCTTGGCTCTTTGCCGACGGGACTAACGAAGGGCCTGCCGTACTTGGAAGAAATTTCGTTGCACCACAATTCCTTAAGCACGATTTCACCCGGGACATTCGATCTTACTGACAGCACGAGTTCAAGAATCAGCGTCGACTTGCACTCAAACTATATCGCCGATTTACCAGCAGGAGCGTTTTCCTGTAAATTTCCGTCATAATGTTCACCGAAGTGGCTTATCTAGAAAAAAAAGTAATCATTGCTATTTTATTGCAGTCCCAGGAACCAGTTGCCCGAAGGTTTTCTTGGACATGAACGAGATTTCAGAACTATCCGCTGCAGCTTTCGAACCAATTACTGCTCAAATGGTGTCGAATGGTTGTCCGGGATTATTCGTATCAGGTTTGTAAAAAATATTTCTGTATATGTAAGATATACAGCTCGTGTTCAGCCGCCAAATTTTCATATTTACGCAAATGAATATTACTGTATGATGAATGATTAATCCTCCAAGATTACGTGGTGGACCTCGAGAATCCAAGTTTTTTCCTTAACAATTTCTAACGACCCTATGATGTAGGTGCAGTTCGGCACGTCGTTGTATTTTTAATTTTGACATTATCATGACCCGTAATAAAACATAATTTTCTTTGAAGAAAGCTCGTAACTATCCAGAATGTCAACGAAACATCCCTCGATGCTAGTTGTAAAGTAGTTTTGCAGCAAAGTTGTCGTCGATTCTCTAAATTCTAAAAACTGAAACAAAACCGACTTATCGCGCTCATACTGAACTGTATTAAACTCGAAATTCGACGAGGCGTCTCATACAGAGTAAATAATTTATTGGATGACATAGAAGTGTGCAAAAATGCATGTCCCTGCTCCTGCATGACGACGTCATGCCATTCAGCATGGATAAGGACGAAGACTTTATTCAACCTTCTTAATTTCCAGGAAATCCATTGGATTGTGACTGTTCTTCACTGTCGTGGCTCTTGGAAAACGCGGATTACAAGAATGCTTTTGTCGACGGATACTCTGTTCACTGCAATAACCTGGCTCTTCCTGATTGGACCGATCAGTTGCTCGGCTGCTAAGAAAACATGACACTGCAAGGAAATAAATCCAATCGCAAATTCGCCTGTTCGTAGTTCATGGTTTATCCAATATCTTACTAATTTTTCGACAGAATGCTACCGGAAAACAGTCATCAGCAAGACTGATTCCATCCGCAATTTGGTCATTGATTTTTCATGGCTCATCACTTTATTTCATAAGTGAGATAATTATAATCAATTAAACGTTCTTATTCCATACGCCCTTCTTTACATGACACGCTGCTGTGTATTCATTCAACGTACGTTCTCCCTTGAATAGACTAAACACTGAATCATTATGGCTTTCTTTTGAGCATTTTATTTTCCATGGTTTTTACGCCGCCCATTACATGATGATGTCAAAACGTTTACTAAGTATAATAGTGTCGATGAATTTTGCAAGTTGAAATAAGCGCTGAACACTTCGTCGCTGATCGAAGGGCGTCTCAGGCGAGTAAACATACGGACGGCAACCGAATATAATTTGAGCGCGTAAGTGTAGTCAATTCTAAGGATAGATAGAAGCTGATTCGGACCGAATGCTCCCGTATATAACATACATGTCATCACGTCGCAGTTTTTGTTCGCTAATTATTATCGATTACGTTCATAATTGAGTTCCTGAACGGCTGGAGAACATCATGTGAGAGGTAGCAAAATGAGCACAAGTTCTATCAAACATGGGACGGAAAGTGGAACAGAACGCGGTGAGCAGCAACATTACACGAGAGAAACACACAAATCATAATAAACTTGAATTGCGTTAGTATATAGAATTTACACTTATGGAATTCATGATTGTGACAATCGCTCGTTTTCTTCAGTAATGCTCATCATCAGTTCGATTGCTGGAAAAAGAACAGCCGGAAGAGTCCTTATCTGGATTATGTTTATTTCTGGATGTACAGCGCTTACGTTCATTCAAGTGAGTCACTCAACCGCTGATTGTTCATCACTTTCAGGGTTTACACCTTGATGCATGACGCACATCATGTACTACAGTATAAGCCGTGACACCCATCGCGAATAATTTCAGACGTCGGCACGCACGGCGCTATTTACGCCATCACAAAAACGAGGCGATACTTCGCTTTCTCGAATATGCAGTATTACCGATTCATCCGAACCCGAATATGCCTGATTCATGCACAGCAGGAGTACAATATTGTATTATAGTCCCGTACCTGTGCTGAAAAGAATACAGTACACCTGGTAGGGAGAACTCGATGTTTCTTCAGCCAGAATCGGAGTTGTTTGCAGCAGTAGCAATCTTAAATTATACAAGCGCAATATTTTTATTCAAAAATTGGAAATCATTTTCACAGGCCCCTCGTATTTGATCAGTCTTATTCCTACGGAAATTGTCATTAAATCAAAACCTAAATCACTCCTGAACATCAGGTATTGTGTAGTACTGTATTTGACAGTCAGATCATACTCATTATTGTGGTTGTGTCTGAATTAATCTTTTAGTCGTACCTCTCAATTGACAAGCACTTATCGAAGCCATCTTCAACCCTATTCGCCGTGGTGAAGAATGAGACAATGACACCTCCGAGTGTCACGATCTGTCCTGAACCAGGGATGAACTTGGCAGAAGTTCAGCAGTTGATTGAATCCTGGGATTACTTGAATGTCACATCACCAGCAACGGATTTCCTCCAACTAGCATTTCAACGCAATTCATCTTTGCTGAATGAATACTTGACCAAAATAGGTTACAGACCGCAAGAAATAATTACTGGATGCAACTTGGCGTCAACGAATTGCGTTCCTGGAAAAAATTCTGGTAAATCCGTTCTTCCATACCCTCATGTCGTGTGTTGCTCTTATACATAATTGGCGGAATGCAACATTTTTCTTCTTTCACAGCCCAAGCAAGAACAGCAGCTGGAGAGTGGACAATTCAGTGGTACAAAAGACTTCACTTAGCAAGTATTCGGGCATGTTTTTGCTTCAGACCGAACGTGTCTATGTCAGCTGGAATCAGCGAAATGTTCGTCATAAGACTTGAAATCCCCTACAAATCTCTCAGCGTCAACGGTGAATAAATAAATAATGACAGCCACATCGTGGTCAAATTTCCAGCCTGATTTCACCTTCACGTTTTCCACCAGGAAAACCAGTCATCTTTCGGCAGGGAAAGACTATATCAGCATCAGACATCGGCTGGTTCGTTTACTTTCATCAGAACTCGGCGAAAATCACAGATCTGGACAGAATTTCGTACAAGCCGTATCACTTTTTTGAACCCACGAACAATCAACTTTACGTCCAATTTACAGCGCAACATTTGAGTTTCTTAAACAAGGACGATTCTCCGTGTACGGAAGAACCTGGGTACACCTACGTGAAGGTGATTCAAAGAAAATTCTTCTGTGCATAAGTGGTAAAAGTTTTTTTGGTAAATTTTACGTGCAGTGTGTATATTCAGGATACAACTTTTTTTCTCAAAACATTGAATATTGAAATTATTTTTTTTAATCAATGTTCGACGGTTGGATTTTGTTCCAGTGCGTGGAGGACTGTGTGATGTCTTCGGAGTATTTCAATTGTTCCATTCCATTGCCAACGGCGAATTACGACAATGTAAAGAAGAACACATGCGCAACACCCTCGGAACTCGAAACCTATACTCGAGCATATGGCGGGATGTGGAATAATAAGCAAGGAAGACTGGTTGAGTTGGAGAAGAATTGCGGATGCCCGAGAAGGTGCGAAATGATCCGGTACACAGCGCATTTAGTTCAAAACCGCGTCAATGATGGATCATCCGCAATCATCGGAACCACATCAAATGACATCGCGAACATAAGCGTCGTCAACAGGACCAATTTCGTGGTGATCCGTGGCTATTTCCCTTCGTCCGAATTCGAAAGTTTCACGGAGCAATGGAGTTTTGATATAATTCAGGTAACAGCAAGAAAACACTCGTATATGTCGTGTATCCATGCGAAGAAACACTCCGCGACCCCCACGATTTAATAGATCTTTTCCCCCACAAGGTCCATTCATATGGACAGTAAAAAAACTGAAACATGGAATATCATTGCCAGTAAGAATTTTCTTGAAAGCTTTCTTCAAGACAGAATGATTCATTTTATGCAGCTCTTCGGAGAACTTGGAGGAAACGCGGGGTTATTGCTGGGAATCTCCGTCTTATCTATTTACGAAGGATTGGAGTTCCTGGTGCTATTATTTTCGGGTGGACTCGACCGAAGAACAGGCCCCAACGCATTTCCTAAAGTCGGCACGAGAGAACCAGCGACCGTAAGCGCAGATATCGTTCAAGAACTTCATAGTACACTATAAGGTTCGTGCGTCGCAGAGAAAAAACTTGTTCAAAATCGCCGGAAACCTGTTAATTTTATTCGCGGGGACTCCAAAAGACGATCGGACCCAGCGGCAAACACAAAATGATTGCAAATTTCGGATCACAAAAATAGACATGGGTAATACTGTACGAGATTATTTTCTAGGAGGAATACTACCGCAAAATTGATCACCTCCTCTCAATCATTTCATTTAATTTCGAAGACACAATTTTTTTCGATTTTGATGCCATCTGTAAGCTTACCCGCATACAACTTACCGTCTGGCATTTTTCTAAGCCGATGAATGTCTGAATAAAATAATCGACTTCTGTATAAACCAAATAAGCTTTTACTTCCAGTTGAAAACACATGGATGAATTGATGAAAATGAAAAAAAAAAATCGAAGAAGATTTGAACATCCATTAACTTTTGAAAGCAATGAAAACACGCGCATCTGATGCTTCACATCTTCGTAACATTCTGGACGGAAATGGATTTCACATGTCTTTGAAACACAACAATAAAATCACCAAACCGGTCTTCGTTTTCGCCCAGTTTTCTTTGAAACGTTCTCAACATCGACATTCAACATTTCGAAAACTTTTCCAACCGAAATATTTTTCGAGATCGTATTTGACTATATGGATTCGCAACGTCGAAAGCGGTTTAATTAGGTCAGAACACTTCAAACTCTATCTGCAGCAGAAGTTGCTATTTTCAAAATGAACTTCTAATGCCCAATACAGTGCTGTACTTTTTTTGAGTACATGAGTATGGATGCCTCGGCTGTTTCAATAGCAACTGAAACAAGACTGACAACAATTGAATGGACAGATTATGATGATATCCGAAAGGATGATGGGGAAATTTGCATTTGGCCGCGATTTCGCGATTGCATTACATTTTTGTTGTACTTGTGCGTGATCGAGATCTTGGTATGACAACATCCGACGCAGCGGGTGACACTGATCTACATATCAAATTAACGACCTCTTCACGGTTCGTCGGCAGTGGCATTGACACAGTGGAAGTCCTCCTGCTCACATCATTAATGGCATCCATTCCACCCATCAACGGTTCTTCTTCCCTGCAGAACCGAATGGGGATATCAAGCCGTTAATCACCGGAAACATAGAATGCTTTTCGAATGTAACGTTTACAGATCTTTGATTTTAATTACTTTATATTTGTACAGTGAACAGTACACGAAGGTTATTGAAAATACACCTTAGGTGTGATGAAGTTCACACCCCTCATCACAAGACTTTGTACCATGAATGTTTCCCAAAGTAGAACCACAAATTATCCTCAGAATGATTTCCCCCTGGGAATGGCATCCTTCATCGACAGAACGGGTCCCGCCCCTTTCATTCGATTGGCAAATACTTAAACTCATCTGAAAAAAATAAATATCCAAAATATGAGGAGCACAGAACAAAAAATTAATGGAACCTTGTGGGCGTTTCTGTCTCGAACAAAATGGCGAAGGTATTTGCACTGCAGTCTAAATCTGTGCTCAATACGCGAAAAAAACTCATCCGGACAGGTGAACAGAAATGAGTTTGATTGGAATTTATTTGTGAGATAAAATATTAATTGGACAGGGTGGACAGGAATTTTTTATTACAATACTTCGAAAGCGAAGAAACATAAAAAGTAGATGTGTACTAAAAAAAAAGTTCAACTAAATCACTTCTGAAATCAGTTTTCTTCTAATTTCGTTAAAAAAAAAGGCAGACAAGAGAAAAATTTCGATAAAACATTATCCAAAAACATCAAGTAAGACCTGAATTTAGTCTAAAAATTCTGACTCAACGAGGGGTTTTCATTCACAGGCAGAATGTATTGGGTATTACAGTATACGAATACGGTATTAAATACAGGATCAATTTTCTCATCCAATATTCCACGAATCTGTTCAAGAAGGAAAAAATCATAAATTCGTCAATCAGGTTGGAGAAATTAAGCTAATCAAAATTAAAGCTTCACGCCACTCAGATTGACTGATCAGAACTAGCAAGTCAATTTTGTATGACGTTTGAAAATTCCATCAAAATTAGCTGATTTCTCTTCCGATCCGGAAATACGTGTTTTTCTCTTCATAGCCCAAATTTAAAAAAAAATCAGGATAGACCCTATTTTTGGGGCGAACGTGATACTTATTTTCTGAAAAGAAACACGCGCAACCCAATTCGTGATATCAAAATCCCATATTCACCCGAATACCACAGGCACCTTTTCTTCTTCTTTTTCGAAGAAACTTTGAGCGAAAACGAGGTGCGCAAAATTTTTGTGCGCAAAATTTTCGGGTAAAATTTGCAAGAGAATTTTTAAAAATTGGAAACTGTTCTCCCAACTTTCAATTTATTTTTTTTTCAGACTTCTCCGATTTAATATTATCACAAGTATTATTTGCATAAAACAAAAGTATCGCCATTGAATTAGATTTTTCAAGTGGGCTTTATATTTCATCCGACACGACTTTTAAAATAGGAGTTTCGATTACTTGAAACTAAAATGCGCATCTCACTCAACAGCGCGTGATACTCGAATAAATACGGTACAAAGATTGCCGGACCCAATAAACAATAGATAAAAATTATTCAATTACCTGATTTCCGGGGCGAAACACTTTCCTTTCCCAACATCATCCTTGAATTTCCCTCCAACAGAGAAATTATGTTCTTCCACGAACGAAGGTTCGATGTGAGGCGAAGGTGAGGCACCCGTCAACATTCGTTTCGCTTCAAGCAACTCGACGACGCGTTTTTCAATTACGCTCAAATACACCATGGCGTTCGCCGCGGACACTTTTGTTTGCCCACCAAGCAGTTCAATGAGTGGCAGGCCGAAGGAATCCGCGATAGCGAAAAGGGCCTCGATTTTCCACAAAATGTCCGAGAACAACGTTTCGGTGCATTCGAATTCCTGCCAGATTTCTTCCGTTTCAACCTTTGCTTTCATCACTCTTTCCTGACAGGATAAGTAAGAGATACAAATGAGTTAAGAGAGGAACTACGAAAGCAGAAGTGATAGAGTAGAATAGTAGATAGAGAATCATACCTCCATTGCGACACGTTCTTCCTTTCGATCAGTCTGAGCCAGATTACCACGATTTCTCAACTCCGAGATTTCTTGCTTCACTTCAACGATTGCATCCTGCAACGAAAAAATACAATTGTTAATTCAAGTTTTCCACAAAATATGACATTTCACTTCCTATCTTCAGAAGACTTGCTTTCAATAAAACAGAACGCCCACAGCTTGTCGGATTTTAAAGAAAATGCGTAAAATAATTACAGTCAACCCTTGCTTTGGTGTCATCATTTATCCTGGCACATTGTGTGGCATTAAGCAGGAGTGGTACTAAAAAGGGATCGTATGCAAGTAGGGTTTAGTTGAGAACCTCCACTATTGGCAACATATGCTTGTTTGTAGAATTCTTAGACCATTATGTCTGTTTCCACAAGAAAGAAAACCACAAGAAACTATTATAATTTAAAGCTCAGATTCCCTGTTTTTATACAGTACAGTATTCAATTTAATTAATAATACAGAATGCTGTGCTGTATATAAATTTAAGGGACAAGAAAAAATTCATTGTAGGGAGGATTTTGCCGTAAAGAACCATTAAAACACGGGGTGAGAATCCTGTGGGAGCAAAAAAGATATGCCATAAAGAGAAAATCGTTGTAGATAAGATTATTGTAGAAAGAGAAAGAGAGAGAGTCCACCAGTGCAGTATTTGATTTTAACCTGTATTGTGTCAAATAAAAAGAGCAGAGCTGTTCCTCAAATTTTTGTGGATACCTTTCAATGAAAGCAAACAATTTGAAGATTATGGTAAGTTGAATGATTTTACTTTTCGAAAAAGCTATCCTTGTTGAGAAAATGCTCTTCACTGTGGAGTACATCCGAATAATGCCACCCTACGTGACATGTAAATTCAGAAATAAGTTTTTTTTTTTTCATTTTCCTCAGGTATTCTGCAAGCATGGTAATGTGATTCTCAGTAATAATTTGATAAAATACCTAGAAAAGACTTCGATTGCTTTGAATTTTGTCCATTTTTCATGCAGAGAAAAAGTTTGCAACATAAGTGAGTTGGGTTTGTGTTGAAGAACACAATAGAGGGAGATTTGTTCCAGGGACATTTGTGGCACTTTGCAAGGGGCGCATTAAATCAAGGGTTGATGGTAGATTTTCACCTCTTCAAGGTATTTTCAACATAATGTATCCATCCTAAACTCCGACGAATTTCTGCGATATTTCAACGCTTGAAACAGACAGCAACAAAATCTTGCCTCCATTTCAGAAGTTGAGTTGCTGAGCTCGTTGATGTACGAATAAAGAGCCATATTTTCTTCCTCTCGCTTCACAAACCACGACACCAAATGATCCGCATCGGACATTGGATCTTGTCCCACGGCAGCAGAGGCTTCTTCTGAACCCGTGACCAGAGACACAAGCTCGTACAACATCTTCCCGCAAGATGTCAGATCACTGTAACTCACTCGCCGACCAGCAGCCCACTTTTGGTCGTCAGTAATGGTGGAATCCTGTTGTCTGGCCTCGTGTTTCATAGTCGTGACAGCCGTCGCAGCAAAGAAAGGGACGGCCGGTGACGGCGTGCGATGCAGGTGCGACGGAGCAATCCGGGGAGCAGATTTTTGCATGAGGAACTTTTCCAGTCGAGTTTGCTCCGTCAAGATTCGTCTGAGATGCTGAATTTCTGCAGCCGAAGACTGGGCCTCTTCCGTCTCCAACTGTTTCAGCGTTTTCAGTCGCGACTCAATTTCGTCCCTAGAATGAAAACGGCGAGACCGAGCGACTCCAATCAGATGATTACTTCAATTGAACGCGAAAGAAACGCGTGGGACATTAATATAATCAGTCAAATTTCCCAAAACCGAAAACTAAGGAATCGCTTGAGTATGACGCGCACACTTCCTCTAAGAATTTAATGAAAAGGAGTGGTTTGCATCATTCATCAATCTTCAATAAATTCTTTTTTTAATTTCCAATTTTCAAATCGAGTTACTGCATTTCAAAAACTAAGGAAGGTACTAATTTTAATTCAGGTTCAAATAAAAATTAAATACGATTTCGCCTCAAATGCACTCATTCGAAGTTTTAAAAACAACTTAAATCTGATGAATACGTTGTGAAAAATTGAATTCTAACAAAGTCAGGAGGAATGAAAAAAGACTGGAGTTCCATTCTGTGCATCATATTGAAGCTTATGAGTCAAATGTATACGGCAATACCAAAGAATAAATTGGCTTTTTAGCTCACATCATTCAAGTTCTAATAAAATTTAAAAATTCTGTGAAATCTTGACAAAATTATATGATACCACGAGGTCAGTTTTTCTCAACTCAAACTTATTTGCAAAAATTAACTTTCAAAAGAATGAAAGCCAGCCAGCGGTCTCAGTATTTATAGTTTTACAGTTAATGAAATAGATTGGACCTCTCAGAGCCTTTCGAGGAGCAGAATAAACTTACACTTAGAGAAGTTCAGAGAGGTTAGGAAAACTACGGCAAAATATGCTTGGGAGTTGGGGCTACAACAAAATACGAGTCAGGGAGGCTTTCGACGTAGTGAAGGTCTGAGTTGCGGAGGTCTGACTGTATAATAAAATTCCTGTATCACTCGAATGCCTTTCAAGTCACAAATTTTCTAAAAACAAAAACAATTGTAGCGCAGTTTGAATCGACGTTTCTCCGTTCTCAAGCATCTTTTGGTTTATTTGCTTAATAATTACAGTACTGTAGTCACAATCGGACAGGATAACAAATCAACAATATAAAACAAACACTAACGAAAATTAATTAGGACGCATAGTACATACGAACAGTTTCACTACAGTGCGTCAAATTGAGGAGATTAACGATGATTCATTATAATTTTTTTTTTACCATCTATGCGTTTTCTGAAACGAAGCCCTGATATTTGAACTTATTGTCAAGGACGTATAATACCGTAATGTGCCGCGGCATTCGACAAGACTCACCGTTGGTCGTAAATTTGCGAGACCTGGTTCACGATATTCTGTAGTTGCTTGGAGCCCCTAGCGAACTTTTCCGTTAAACGTTTCGTCATTTTACAGTGTGCTTCCCTGTCTCTCATTAGTTCCTCGATTTCCTTCCTCAGCTTTCCGTTCGAACTTAGTTGACCATTCAGCTGCCTCGTCGCCTAAGAAAAGCTTGCGTTAAGAAGAAACTTTACAGCGTTAGTCTAATAAATAGTTCTCACGTGTTCAACGCGATCTTCAAGCGCAGCAACACGTTTTCGCAAATCAGTCCGCTTTTTTCTGTTGGTTGATTCTCCTCCAATAGATGCCTCAACATTTCGTATTTCGGACTCCACGACACCATTGTTTTGTATGAGTTTCTCTATCTATAAACAGAGAACCTGCATTTAAATCCTTCGTTTAATCTGGTTTCTAGGCACTACATATAAACATTTCAACTAGCCGGCGAAAATATCAGAGATTAAATGACGAAATTTCGATTTCTACACAGAGTTTGAAAAAAAAAGGTTGCGCAAAACAAATCGTTCCTTTTTTTAATTCACATCCTCCAGTCATAAAAAAATTATACCTAGGGCGGCAATCGACAGCAAAAATTAAAATACCAGCAGAAGTGAAAATCAGAATTACGTAAAATTACATTTGTCCAAAAAAAATTTTAAACTGTAAAATTCAACATTGACAATGCAACCTAAGGCATCTGGAATGTCCAGAAGCGGTCTGGGAAAAAATACCTCAAGGGGTACTTTGAGTTTTCGTTGGATAAACGGTTTTCAAAAGAAATTCACACGAATGGCACCTGTCAACTCACTTGCAATTCTGCTTTTTGGATGGCTTCCAAGTACCCATCGTACTGCTCCAGCAACACCGACAATTTCGTCAACTGTTCGTGTATCTTTTTATTCACTTCCAAAGAACTACACGTTTCCAATTGAAGTTCCAGCGTTTTCTTTTCATCTTCTAGTCGTGTTAAGATCGACCTAGGGCAAAATAATGAGATTACATCGTTAGGAATCAACAGAAATTGTTTTCACAATATTCCTACCTTTGAAGGCGAATAGAATTACTAGTAGAATCTATGTACGCTTTCCGGTCATCTTCCATCACCCGAAACCGGCGTTGGACTTCCACGGGATCCAAGTCCCGAACTGCTTCTAGATCCTCCATAGTACGTTACAGTACTTACAAAAATTGTAGACTCAAAACATCTGGCAATGTGAAAGAACAAATACAAGCTCGCTACACCACAAACGAAAACAACAAACATCAAGACATTGCAACGCAACTCAAGTCAACATGTATTCCTCGATATAACCCCAAAAAAACATTTGGATATTCTTCTGCAGCGCTTCTCAAAGCCACATCATGAAGCACCCCTCAGCAAGAATACACTGCACTGTATTTTTAAATTGCCGAACATCGACGATAGGATCCAAAACATTCAGGCTAACTATAATAATCTTAACACACGATTCGAAACTTGAACACGTGTGTGGAGCCAGGGCAAGCGGAGTGTGACAAGAGACATGTTAGGTGTCGTTCCTATACCACGTACATTCGGGAAGACGATGGTACAGTAGTATGCCCGGTGGACTTCACAACACAGTAAAGAATATCGTGTAAATACGATGATTACTATTACTAGAACATGTATAAATCTACGAAGGAAGCAGACATAGTTTAAAATTTTAAATTATAAGCAAATCTATTCAACAACCTATTGTATGCTGACTAACTTCGATCACCTATTATCTATACATTACATAGCTTAAAGCGAATATTATACTGCACGACACTCAGCAAACTAAGCTGATAGAAGTAACTATACTGTAAATTACTTAACTTTTTTCAGCACCTACCCAGTCCTATGACCACCTAAGCATAAAATCTAACGCAACGCTTCAGAAACCCAACCTGACACCATTCATTTCCTGTGTAGCAATTGGTTGTAGGTTGACATTATGCCGCCGCAAAGCTGAGATTACTCCTAGCGATACCTACATTGAGAGTTTCGAAACGCACAGGTGGAGTTTCAGCTGTTGTGTGTGATGGACGTGCGCTGCAAATCGGATGAAACACACGTTAGTTCCTCTTGGAGTCTTGGGATCTCTTGATCTTCGGTGCCCTGGTCGGTGCTTTTAGCTTCTGAAAGCACAGAAAGCTACTAGTAAACAAGTACAGTATTTTTGAATTGAAGGGCATGGTGAGCTTAAATCTTCCAGTTAGAGTACTGTCGAGCCCAAGAATCCTCCGCTTCAACATTGAAACCCTTTGAAACGTTACTGTTAACTCTGGACTTCGGCAATTATTGGAACTATCCTAGTAGGACTCCAAATGTTTTTTGTTTTTTTTTTTTGTTGTGCTGTTAGATGCAAAACTCAAAATAACTTTTTTTTGGTAGTATTTTGATTATTCCTGTTTTGGTGGATTCAAACCGATTTATATTCGAACAGGCGCACTTATTGCATTTCATCTGGGAAGTATTTTGTACAGAGTGTGTGTGTGTGTTGCCGCTACAATTGAATGTAGATTTTTCCGCATGATGGAAAGAGTGGCAGAACTCACGAACACTGCGGCTTCAGCTATGCCGGAGTGTCGGAACGAGGAAGATTGCAGGTGAGAGAAGCATGCGAGCGTTATGTTCTCGTCATTCAAATAATGATAGCATTACTTCCTTCAGCCAAGATGGTTGGTGTACTCCACCAATGAATGTTGATTCTCCGGAAATCTGCAAATCGATCGAGAATACTCTGAAAGAAGAAATGAGCTCGCAAGATCCAACGCGTTCCCCGGATGTGAACCTGGATCTCTCGGACTCAAATTCTCAAGATTCGAAAGACATCTACAACCTTCTTTCTGGAACGGAGATCANCCGGAATCAATCATGCACACACATGAAAAAAGACCAGTCACTTCCATAAACTGAAATAAATAAAATGCAAAATAATGTACAACATAATCTCCGCAGGATTTGAGATACAAGGATTCACGGAAAATACGAACCCAAATTTTTACTGCGAGCAGGGATGTTTGAAAAACATCAGAATTGACGGTAGCCGCCATGTGTGATAAGCTGCCTTCAGCTCCCTCTATCTTCTTGCCGGGAAGACTGGGGGTGGGGCGTGAGCACTGGGAGGTGGGGGCGCGAGCACCAGGAGGTTGGCAGCGGATCCTGAGCGAGCCGATCTTTGAGGGTGCCCATGCCGCCGCAAAGCTGAGATTACTCCTAGCGATACCTACATTGAGAGTTTTGAAACGCACAGGTGGAGTTTCAGCTGTTGTGCGTGATGGACGTGCGCTGCAAATCGGATGAAACACACGTTAGTTCCTCTTGGAGTCTTGGGATCTCTTGATCTTCGGTGCCCTGGTCGGTGCTTTTAGCTTCTGAAAGCACAGAAAGCTACTAGTAAACAAGCACAGTATTTTTGAATTGAAGGGCATGGTGAGCTTAAATCTTTCAGTTAGAGTACTGTCGAGCCCAAGAATCCTCCGCTTCAACATTGAAACCCTTTGAAACGTTACTGTTAACTTTGGACTTCGGCAATTATTGGAACTATCCTAGTAGGACTCCAAATGTTTTTTGTTTTTTTTTGTTGTGCTGTTAGATGCAAAACTCAAAATAACTTTTTTTGGTAGTATTTTGATTACTCCTGTTTTGGTGGATTCAAACCGATTTATATTCGAACAGGCGCACTTATTGCATTTCATCTGGGAAGTATTTTGTACAGAGTGTGTGTGTGTGTTGCCGCTACAATTGAATGTAGAGGTTTCCGCATGATGGAAAGAGTGGCAGAACTCACGAACACTGCGGCTTCAGCTATGCCGGAGTGTCGGAACGAGGAAGATTGCAGGTGAGAGAAGCATGCGAGCGTTATGTTCTCGTCATTCAAATAATGATAGCATTACTTCCTTCAGCCAAGATGGTTGGTGTACTCCACCAATGAATGTTGATTCTCCGGAAATCTGCAAATCGATCGAGAATACTCTGAAAGAAGAAATGAGCTCGCAAGATCCAACGCGTTCCCCGGATGTGAACCTGGATCTCTCGGACTCAAATTCTCAAGATTCGAAAGACATCTACAACCTTCTTTCTGGAACGGAGATCACGAAGAACGCAGAAAGCCGTCGATCTTCAAGTGGAATCACGCCGCCTCCTCCCTCTCCGATGCATCTTCCTTCCACGTCATCGTCATCTGGTGGTTCTCGGAACTTGATAAAGGAGAAATCATCCTCCATTGAAGATCGCACACCGGTTTTTTCGAAGAGAAGCTCGAATGACGAAAATGTTTGCGTCATTCAAGAACCTCACGATGGTTCACCGTTGCTTTCGAATCGAAGTCCACATCGATCTATATCTACTCCAACAAGTTCAATCAATCAAGGAGTGAGTGTGTTGATTTTGCATTCACGCAGTCATTTTAAATGGTATATATTTGAAGTGACATTCTCATATCGTTGCCCCTCAAAGTGAACCACGTTCCTGCAAAATTTGAGATGTTTTGTGTACTTCCAATTTTCTAAGAGGGTAGATCGCAAGGTGCGCCCATGCCGGATAATCCTTCTTGTATTCAGCAACCAAAAACCTTGCAATGACTCCCCGCGAATATAGACTTCATTCAATTCTACATTGAGTCGAACAAAACAGACGTGCAAAATTATATCGATGGCAATTACACAACTACGCAGAGGCAGCGTTGTCCAGCTGCTCAAAACTTTTTCTTATCTGTCATTTGCTTTGTAGTTATCCCATTAGGTTCAGATTATGCATATGACTTTATTTTCACGTAAGAAATATGTTCCATGATTTGGTGGGGTAATGATGTCTTGGTTCCTAAGCTGTGATTTTTGCATGCGCCGTGATAATTTTCTTTTCGAATCGGAAAGAAGCGCGTCTGATGTAGGCATTAGTCGGGTATACGACAGATGAATCTAGTTTTGATCAATCCATCTTTCTAGATTTCAGTCAGTGCATCCTCTACGGAGCAAAAGAAGTCTGTTTCGAGAAACAAGGATTTAGATTCTGTCACCCCTCCGATGGAGCTAACCGCACTCAAGGGATCAGATTCACGAGTTTCGTCCGGTGTTAGTGTTGGCTCATCTGTGGAGAAGAAATCACGAAAAGGGGCCTGGTACAATCGATTCAGTGCCAGTTACAAAACCAAAACGGAGTCATTTCGTAGGCTCTTCAATCTCCCGAACGACGAACGTTTGCTTGTTGGTAAGTTTCGTGTAAAATTTCTGCTAAGTGTCAAAACGTTCGTAACTCCTTTGAATTTCAGATTATTCGTGCGCTCTGCAACGGGACATTTTGCTTCAAGGAAGAATGTACATATCGCAAAATTATGTTTGTTTCTATGCGAACATTTTCAGATGGGAAACGATTGTAAGTCCTTGTGGGTATTGTTCTAGTGGGTGACCAACCGTGGGAAATGAGTTTTTAGTGTTACAGTATTTCATCACATAAAAATCTATTGTAACACAAGTTCATTGACCGTGCCCCGTAACCGTATCCAGAAGATTAATGGGAAACGATTTACACATACTCCAATACTAATTATACAATCAAATTTGTATTTGTTAAAGTGAACACGAAGGCGCAATATTTCATGCAAACTTCTTTTACGTTAGACTTATTTTGAATGTCAATTTCCTTGATGCCATGGTCGAAGCTTTCGCGTTTCTCCGATGCATATACAAAAGAATTTTCTCCGCTTTTTCTCTCATGTTCATCTAAACCAGTTCTGCCCAACTCAGACGGGACTGAAATTGAAATTAAAAGTTTTCAATTTTTATTCAGTGCTTTGCATTGAATCACCAGCATATCCTCATAGAATTGTGAAGTGTGTAGCAACATTTTGAATTTTTTATTTATGTTTCAAAATACTGTATGTTCTAGTTAGTGGTGGTTGCCACCTTCAAAATCATTGAAAAAAGTCTGCAGGATGGATAAAGAGTCTGCGTGGGCCAGATCTGGCCCATGTGTTGTATGTTGGGCAACACTGATCTAAGCCATTTTGGTGATTTTCACACCAGAGTAGTGTTTTTTAGTCATGTCAATTGTGTGTTCTTTTTTTCTCTGACAAGCTGAATGTAATTATGGTGGACGGTCACTCACTAGAATAATACCGTAATTTTTATTTTCGTTATGAAGATCGTAATGAACCCGTTTTCCAAAGGTGTGTATCCGTTGTAAGGATATTACGACAGTTACCAGGGAGAAAACCGCTCGTGTGATTCCAAACGCCATCCAAATTGCAACGACTTTGGAAAAGTATTTCTTCACTTCTTTTGCTGCCAGAGAGAAGACGTATACCATGATCTTTCGCGTTTGGCAAAACGCCTTAATGGAGAAAGTACGTTGCCTTTCGAAGTTTGCAGGGACACCAAATTATGAACTCTTTTTTGCCACCCTAGCCAATGACTAGTCAAGAATTGTGGAACCTTGTACATCGTGCATACGGCGATGAACTTGGCCTCACAAGCGATGATGATGACTACGTTGCGCCTGTCGCACTTGAAGAACTCCAGGCGTTGGCGAGGTTGGAAGAAATGCGGGCTGCTGAAGCCGCCGTAAGTTTTGAATCATTTTTGACATATTTATGATTTTTAAAAAGTAGTTTCTGCTTGAAAAAAAAAAGAAAGGAAAACGTCTTATCTTCCTGTAATCGCGCGTAAAATAAAGCTATTTGTATCGTTTCTGGTCGATCATTCGAGAGTGAACAGAAAAAATCCGTCGATCGAACGATCGAAGTCGTGCTACACGTTTTTCAACGGATAAGATTCTCTGTGAAACAGTTACGGAATCGTAGAAAGCGTACCAAAAATATGGGGGTTTGTCCTACAGATTTTGTGTACTTAATTCAGAAACTCACTGAATTTCGGAGTGATAAACCAAAAGTGTGTAGGTTTTAACGCGAGATATGGAAGATTTCGCATCAGGAAAATTTCAGGAACTAACTTCCTTCCGAAAGAACATAATGTTACATTTGCACTGCTTATTTTATTTCTTTGGTACCCTAAATATTACCAGAAGTCCTCCAGAAAATTTGGTTCAGTGAGAGTTACGGAATTCTTTAATGTATACTTGTAGTTCTGAAAAGAATTCAGGCAGGAATCTAAAAAAAAACTCGACACAAGGGGGTATTCGAATTGGGATGGGATGTTTCGAGATATCAAGGTACAATTTGTGTTTTATTTTTCGTTTTCTTATGGAACATTGAATTCCTGAAGGCGGAACAACTGGACCTGAAGGCTTCGGAAAGGCAAGAGGACTTCGCGGAGATTCCGGAAGATAATCAAGACTGTTTCGAAAAGGTTGCCCGAGAAATGGGTTTGCGAGGTGCTGGCGGAGATGCGGAAAGTTCCAAGAAGTGGCGAACCGTGAAATGGAGTCCGGAATCCACTGATGGCAAGCTGATGTCCAAGCAAGCGAAGAAGTTGGTCCGACAGCCCATCTCGGAATCGACGGATTCTGAAGGGACTAAATCGGAGAACGATACTGGTGAGTGTTTCCTTTACTTATTCCACGATTTGTTGCTTCTTTTAGAGGAAATATTGAGAAGTGTGACGCCGAAGTACCGATATTGGGATTTAAATACTGCATGAATATTGGTTACTCGATTTCGTGCGCCTATGATTAAAAAAACATGTAGGTTGCGAGTACAACCGAAAGCTTTTATTCTCGATCAGCTTCACCTCAGTGATTCTATATGATTTCCGTCGATTCCGAGGGGATTTTTAATCCTCTCAATTTATCAATGAAAAAACTGTGAAAATCTGATTTCATCTCAACGTTCTTTGTACAACTAAACTTTTGGGCCAAAATTTTATTCAGCGCTGAAAGTCTTTATTTTTCTAGCAATTTAATTTTCCTCCTGAACTGCGGCCACGATTTGGAAAATGTTTGACGCATTGTGTAATGTTTTAGAGCAGCTTGAAAGCCCTCAAACTCGGAGCTGTTTTCTTTTTCCGCATGATTTTTTGATTTCCTTTATACTCTTCAAAGATTTCCTCGCTGATGTAGAAATTTGGTTGCAAAATCAGACTGGTTCTGGGTATTCGAAATATCCGTTTCAACGTGGATATGGAAAAATTAAAATAACATCTGGGGAGGGTCCAGTATTGAGCGTATTGTATTTCTTACGGTACCCCTCCTATCTTTGACAATTGGAAATACTCCTGGGGTAAAATCGGCAAACAACTTTTGAACATAATCGCGTACAGGAGACTCGAGCTCTTCGAAAATTGCTGATAAGAAAGAAATACTGTACTCATTAGCGCAGATTCTAAAATCGAAATGATCGAACTGCTGTTCTTTTTTGGTTGATAAGCATTGACAAAGCAATTTCATTATTCTTCACGATTTATGCATGCGTTTTCTGTGTTTTTTTTAAACGTAGAAGCCAATAGCGTTTATGTTCTTGTCTTATCAGACCATTTTAAATACTGTACATTTTGATGCGCTGAATTTACTTCTCGGGTTTTTTTCAGCTGTGATAAGTGAACCCGTGAAATGTACGGAGACCCAAGGCCACGCGGACAAAGTTCTTGTCGATGTTCTTCTTCCGGTCAACGTAGATCAAGCGTTCACGTACCTTTTCACGTCGTCTGAATTTTATTTCGACTTTTTAGCATCAAAGAAAACATTCGGTGAGTATGCCAGGATTTTATCATAAATTCCTTTAGTAAGTCTTTAATGTCTACCTTCAGAGGATCCTCTAGAATTCATTCTTAAGCAAATCTTCTAGTTTTTGAGTACGATACTTTAATTCTTATTTTTTTCTGCTGCATTGTATTTGGCAAAACAGAACGAATCGGATGGAACTTTTACCGAAGAAATTACTCCATCATTTTGTTTGTGCATTATGAATTTTCTTCGATTCCAAGTTTACGTCCCACTGAATGATTACGTTTTCTACTTGCCAAACAATATTCGTCCATTTTATGTCTTCAGGGATGGTTTTTCTGTTGCTTTCTGAAGGTTGCCCCGAGCAGCAATAAATCAGAAACTGGTGTCTGAGTTGATTAGTTTGACAATTGTTGACGGTTCGCCTTGTTACTGAGAAAGGGAGATATTCAATGGGTGTCGCATAAATTAGATTCGAAACTGTAATCAACAGATTCATATTTTCAAGTTTTTATCTCCATACCTGAGGGAGTCAAAAACGTAAATAAAGGAATAATATAGTGAAAATTATGGAAATATCGCTTCATGTTCGTTTTCTCTTTTAGAATACTGCACTGTAATATCATAAATCGTAATTTAAAGAAATTCGCTCCAAACCGACAGGAATAATTCTTAAAATTACTTCAAGTTTTGGGTTGGCGTGTAATATTTGAGAAAATTTGTACATAAAATTGTCCGCAATGTTTTTGAGTTTTTTCTTGGGACAGGTGGCATGTTGCTTTGTGAAAGGTTTACGAACGGCCCGTGTTTCGAAAATGAATGTGGTTATGAAATGAGGGAGTTGATGGATTATCGGTCGATCTATCATCCTTGCAGATATCGTTTTGGGAGCGTGGGAAGAAGGTGCTAAGAAGGGGGAAAAGGAACGATCGACGAGCTTCAAAGTTCCGGTGGTTACTCCGATGGGACCACGGGTTTCGCACGTGACACAGAAACAAACAATGATCTCTTGCAGTAAACCTGGGCATTTGTACAGCATCAATTTGGAGGTGGTGAACGGTGACATTCCGTACGGCGACTCATTCTACCTACTGCTGCACTTTTGCTTTTCTAAAGTCAGCGTCAATGAGTGTCGGTGGTTGATTACCGCGCAAATTAAATTTCGCAAGTCTGTGTGGGGTTTTATACGAGGTGAGTTGATTTTTTTATATGCATTGAACTTAAATCAAAGCGTGCGTTTCGGTGATTTTGGAATATTCGCTATCTCTATTTCTCGGTGTTCGCTTTTTAATTTTTCGGCAAAATTTTTGTGCGAAAGTACTGTAATATGGTTAGTTTAGAAATGTTACGAATTTTTCCAATGAGAGATCTGGTTAAAATTTTTCCATGCATACGCTTTCACGACCTTCTCGCCTCTTCGCTTACCCATATTGAAATAGAGAAACGGAATTACGGTTTGTAATTTCTGCCTTTCTTCAAGACTACAATTACTTTGAATGACCTGAATTTAACAAAAATAATTCCAATGACTGATAAAATATCTTCGGAAATGTTGCAAGAGATAATCGTCCATTTGAAAATTTTATTTTCATTTCGAGAATTTTCAGGTTATCGTGCTAAACTTGAAGGTAGTCCTGAAAGCCTGAAACACAAATAAGGTAGGAAGAAATGTTCGGAGTCGAAGCTCAAGATAATCGGCAATGAATCGACCATTAATGATAATCGGCAATGATAATCGACCATGAAAGACACTTGCCTCATCCATTTACACTGGTTGAGAAGTTGATGCAAAAAAAGGGGTAACATTTTCTGCGTTTTTTTTTCAATTTTGAGTTTTTTGGGAACTGGTGGAGTCTTCTTGGTGAGAAGCATGGAGGTGAATTTAATGTGATTATAAGCTTTTTTTTAAATCGAGATATTCTTATAAATAGTCTTTGGTAGTACACTAAAGTACTGTATTAGGTAGTGGCATATTCATCACGGAACTAAAAAGTATTTTATTTTTTTTTATCTGAAATTAAAAATAGTTTTGTTCTCTTTTTAGGTTTCATCGAGAAAAACTCATGGGTAGGAATGCAGGAATACTACGAAGAACTGAAAATGGCCATGCTGAGAGTTTGCACGGAAACCAGAACATATCTGAAATTAAAAATAGTTTTGTTCTCTTTTTAGGTTTCATCGAGAAAAACTCATGGGTAGGAATGCAGGAATACTACGAAGAACTGAAAATGGCCATGCTGAGAGTTTGCACGGAAACCAGAACGGGAATCGCTCGGAATCGTAGTATTACGAAGTCTAGATTAGTTTTGGCAAAGAAAACTGTGGGTTCGGGCGACGGTAACGAATCTGGAGATGAGTCTGCCAGTTTCCTGCGGAAAGGTTTGTCCTCTACCACGACCATCTTCAAACTTATGGGGAAGTTGGCGCAGCGATCCACTTCACGACAGGGTTAATTGATGTGTTCTTTTCTTGAGCATGCAATGAGTCTGCCAGTTTCCTGCGGAAAGGTTTGTCCTCTACCACGACCATCTTCAAACTTATGGGGAAGTTGGCGCAGCGATCCACTTCACGACAGGGTTAATTGATGTGTTCTTTTCTTGAGCATGCTTAGATGCTCGTTTTCGATTTGGTCATTATCCTTGGATTCATCCCGATTATATTTCCATCTTGCTTGACAGATCAGTCGATTTATTTTCCATTTCCGCTCTGGCTTTTCTGACCCGACCGATTTAGACAATATGCACGTCCTGAAAGGCGCATTGACGAATTTTAGGTGAAATCCTGATCATTCCTTGATTTGATTTTCGTTTCGCATAATTTAGAACTGAATGGAAACGGTTGATAGATGAATACCTCGTCTCTTGGAACGAGTGAAGTACACAACGAGTGAAGTTGTTTACTGCCAAGGGTGGCGGTTTATTAAATGTCAGCTCCAGTTCTAAGACTAAACTTGAGCGCAATTAGTAGACTAACAGATCGAACGTAAAATAATTTGAACCAAGCCCGTAAAGTATAAACGTTGTTTCAGTATTATTTCCTCTTTGCTGAAGGTCCAAATGCCAAGGATTGAATCTGGGGGAATATAAAACCTTTCTTCTCTATAGCTAACGCATGGGTGAATAAGACAAATCCTGTACTTAACTGATTTTCCTAGATAGAATCTGACGCAGAATTTTTGTCTTCGCCACTGTGGGTTTCCCCTCGTACAATTTAGATAAATCGAGTTTGCGCCCCGAACCCCGTCCACAATTCTTCGCGTTTCATGTTTTATTCTTGATGAGGAATGTTGATCCTTTTAATAGGCTCTGTTGTTTCTGGGCTCGGGCCGGGTTTGCCGGATCGAAGTTTGGAGGTCGTACCGGATGCGGAGGTGTCAACTTTGGTGGCTCGTTCTCCGGACCTCAGCCCGTACACTGCAGTTCCTTCGCCAGGGTTTTTGCGCGTCATTCTCGTAGTTCTCTTGTCTCTCATGGTTTGCAACGTGCTGCTGTTCAACCGTCTATGGGCCTTGGAGCGAAATTTGACAGCGGACCGGACAAATGGAGTTTTCGCGAGATTCGTCATTCCGGATTTTTGGTGCGTTCATTGATCGTGTGTTATCTGGATTCGTGTCGGATGTAATTTCATGTGTGCTTATTATGATACTAGTGAGCCTCTTGAAGATTCTGATGAAGTTTTGCGGCTGTTCCGCGAGCAAGAGAAATCGCATTTGGAGGAAGTTGCGCATTGGAGGATTGTGATTTCGAATTCCGCTGCACTTCTGAAAGAAGTACGTCTTTTCACCGACTCTTAGAATATAACAGCGAATGCGAAGATTGAGTAAAGAATGCTCACTGCGAGGGTTCTGGCCCTAAATTTTTGAAATGTCAGGCTTATCATTATGTGGAAATCTACTGCTAAGTTCGTAAGGTTTGGAGAGAATGACCTTAATTAAGGAATCATGAGTCGATCAAATCATGCCGATAATAAATATTTTTCATCAAAAATAAATATAGTCTTGGTCTCTAGGAGAGTCGGGATTTTTTTTCCATTTCAAATCTTGGCTTTAAATCTTATTTTGGAGGTGACCAATATCTTGAAGTAGGAAGAGGGAAAAGATGTACCTCATTAATCAACGAAATCAACCCTAATTCTTCGTTGCGGCTTTAGCCATGCAAATTAGAAATTCAGAAGCGGAAACAACGAAATGGATAGCTTAGTCCAAAATCTGAATGCTTCGTAATTAATAATTCTAGCTTCCGGCTCTAAATTTTCGGTTGTGTTCCGTCGTCAAATTAAAAATTTCATGCAAGTCCATAATTCAGAAAATCATGGTGCATATAGAAAGGAACTTTTGCCAAAGTTGGGTTCTGAAAAGCTTCGTTTTGAGCTGGCTTAAATTATTTTACCTCGATCTATCAATCTTAGTTAGTGATTATTTTCGCACCTTTTCATTTGCATCTTCGATATTCTCTCGTCATGTTTCTCTTTGAATTCTTTCAATTTCGCAGGTTGAAGGTTCTCTGACATCATTGCAGGAGCGTCTGGTCCATCATCCGCAAAAAATGCGGCGAACTGCGGATCGGCTGCAGTGGTTGATGGCGAACGTTGTCGAGCCAGAAATCAGCGTTGAAGACGACAACGAGTCTGATGAGTTGCGGTGAATGTGCACAAAATGAGTCCCGCTTTCGGGTTAGGGGGTAAACGCGCTTTAGGAGCTGTGGGAACGTGAATACATATTTTTTTCTAGAATGGGGAAGATGAGAGAAAGGAAAAAAGGTGATTTGTCTTGAGTATTTCGTCTTTGTTGGCGTTTGACGTGGCGGAAAAGTCATTGGCGCTCCCGTGTGACTGATTGTGAGAGGACAAAGAAATTTTATGTGATATTTCAAAACGAAGGGAGTGGCATCTCAGTTTTATTACAGCAGTTTTCGTCGGGTGGTAATAAGGAGTATTGTTGGAAGGATATTGGTTGGAAATTATTTTTCATAGAGCGTCTCAAACTTGGGATACGTAGCTGTTGTAAGAAAGTTTGCTGATGAGAAAGGATCAGGGAAACGACCCTCCTTTGCTTTTTTTTTTATTATTTTAGGAGGAAACAAAGTGCGTATCATTGATTCGAATTGCTGTTATGTTCAGGTCGTCGCGGAAGTTTTAATCGTATTCTTCTGCATATGCTGAGGTGATGGTTGCATTTCTAGTTTGATCGCTGGCCCCTTGTTATAAGCTTGATCTAACTGTTCTTGTGACCCAATACAATTTTCCCAGGAAACCAAAGGTATTCGCCATCTTTTCTTTTATTCCGGAACTGGTTGTATGGTGTAGGTGGACTTCCTTCTCAATGTAGTTATAACCAAAGTACTTCAGTGATTCTTACGAACGAGCTATGCACTGTAAGTAACAATGAATTCTTGTCGGAAGGTCTCGTCAGGAGACTCAGGACCAGGAAACAATTCACTTCGCTGAGAACATCGCAGAGGAAATCAATCCGTTATCTGTCATTGAATTTTAATTTCTGATCCGAAATTTACTACAGTATTTTAGGCGTTCCAACTCTTTCGTTTGCAATGCTGTGTGATTTTTTTCAGTGTTCCTTCTTCTGTATACGCAAACAAATGAGGCATATTGAGGTTCGTTACTTGTATGCTTCCGTGACGCTACTTCACACTATTTAATGAAGTGCCAAAAAATCATGCAAACGACGTGGTCCTTGAATTAGATGAGCTGAAAATTCGGGTAAAACCCTCACTCGTGCAAGACGCGCTTCTCAAATTTTAGTGACATAATTCTTGATGCTATATTCATTACATGGATGTGATTCGTAGCTCAATTTCTTCGATTTCATTTTTTTCCTTCGCTCGTACAGTCGTACTACAGCTGCTGTCATGATTTTCATAAAAATGAACGCCTGGACGAAATTTTAGAGGAATCTTCATTACAACATTTGAAGAGGCACTGATATCTATTCTAGCTTGAAATAAAATGTTCAGCATTCATACTTTTTAGATACAGTATTTTGGTTCAAATACGCGTTTGTTCCTTTTGCATGGCTGTCTTTGATTTTTTTTAATGAATTTAAAGTATGGTGTAATATTGTTACAATGAAGCCATTAGGGCCAGTAAAAATACTAAAATAGCTTCGTTATACTGAAAAATTCATTATAAGGAACTTGAAACAATTTTGTGGTTATTGGATAGCTAGAGACCTAAAATGAATTTTTCGTCAACAATTATTCTCACCATGACCATTCAAGTAAATAACCTTTGAAAAACAGCTTGCAGTTTTTGCAACAACTTCAATTTTTACTGTACTAAATTGTTCCAAACCTGACTTGTATACAGCTCATTACTGGATAACATACATGTATTTTCACGTTGCCAATTAATTGAAATGCACTGAGAAATTTCAGTGTGAAGGAAGTTTTTCAAATTCAAAGGCGAGAAAGCAAGTGCTACCTTTTTTGCACGGAAATATTTTTGTATCAAGATGACAATTGCATCAAGACAGTTTACGTACTGGACAAGCATGGGAGAATAAATCATGATGATCAGCTTATCGTAATGTATGCGCAGGCATAATGACGTTTTCCATGAATAACCAAGAATGCCAGGAATATGCAGCGCATCACTCAGCGAGAGCTGGCCTTACATATGAGAGCGTTCATATTGTACATCATTTTTACTTATTTTTTAAAATGGGGGTATTCCCTGAAAACAAAATCATTTCAATAAGGCATGCTTCCCATCCCCACTTATGTTGAAGCATTCCACTCCAGGTATAGTACAGTCAAACCCCTTTAAGATGCCCCCCCCCCCAATAAAGCGCCTCCCCCGGCAACTGCTGCCAAAATTTTTAATGAAACAAATTTGCTCCATGTATAGAATTCTATAGAAACCTTGATAAGACGCCCTCTGCCAGTATTAGTGATCAAACAAAAGTGCGATTTCCTGTTGGTTTTGTCTCCATTACAACGCCAACATTGTTTTGGAATCATAACTTCTGTCAAGGATATTATTGCATTTGTAAAAATAAAAAATAATGATCATTTTTCTTGAAAAATTTGAACAATATACTGACCTAATCTTAAAATTTGAATAAATTGATGCAGCAAAATGAATTTTCTGAAAGAGTATATAATCCATTGATCACAGCAATATTCTTTTGGAAAATCACCGAAGTTTCCAGAAAACCAGTATCTCTATGACTTTTGGAGTAAAATTGAGTACTTTTGATAAAATAATTTAAAATGAAACATTTCATAAACCATCAACCCCTTTAAACCACCAAAATTGTTCTGGAAAAATGGTGGCGTCATATTGGAGTTCAACTGTACATGAAGGCAAATTTATAATACTGTACATCATTCATGGAACCATTTCTTGTGGCGTTATTTCCTGGTTCGATTGCACCGCACGATGCATATACGGTACCATACACAGTTCTGTAAACAGAAGTACAGTATGTCTGCCATTCTAGAACCAGCAGGGTTGATCAACCCTGCTCTGGTGCGATGACCGCCAGACAGGAAGTTCGTTTGTGGCTACTGTATATAGAGGAAGTTATCGAGTGGCTGGCTGGTTAATCACCCTACAATAAGATAATCAACTTGTCTGAGGCTTTCCTTGACCATTCAAATTTATTAATAGGGTGTGTCACGACGGCATAAGAACCGTCACCGCGACAAATACAGTATGTGGTTATATTGAGGTCATTGTCAATGTTCTGACATTGCTCGACGGGAAGTACCGTGGTCTTCTTACGGCAACCTGGTCCCCGAATCCCATTTTCTAATCTGTCTTACTGCGTGATATTTCGCGATTAGGTTGAGTGGACATCCCCCTGAGCTCCACTACGTTGCTTCTAGGTGTCGTTACTGTATGAGGTACATAACTCTCCAAATATCCTGTTCACTTCTTGCCAAACGAAGCAACAGTAGAAGTTGATATATCATATATTCGGGAATAATTATTCATTTACTTTTTCCGAGGTAGAACCAATTTAATCATCCATTCAGGATTGCTGATTCATTTCATTTATCTTATGCGAGTTAGAACCCGATTGCGGATGCACTCCACATTCGCGTATTCGACGTGTTTCTCGATCATTCTAGAACAGCTGATCTAATGGTCGTGTGACGACAGGGCGGACGTGTTGGCGCAGTTGCTATGCAAACGGTTCAGTGATTCAGCTGTTCCTCGCTGGAGGTTATTTAGTCGTCCACCATTCCAATGGAACAAAGCATTGTTACTCAGGCGTTGAATGTGTTGGGTTCTTGTGTTGTAAATGTGTGTTGCATTCGTTGAGTGACTTATCCTTGGAAGCTGAAACCTTACTGCAGTCAACAAGAATGTTTAGTTGAGCGTCCTCTTGAATTCGGAACTGAGTAGAGGTGCGCGAAATCTAGGACGTGAGTCTTCAAGATGTGTAGGGGAATGGTGAATTGCGTGAGACGGTGTGCCCTGTTGTTTACGAAAAGTTTCATCGGGTTTTCACTCGCCATCGAATTATAAATCTTGCCCTTGTTTCAACAGAGCGAATTACTCCGCCAGAAATTACTCTTGAGCGTATTCTCGATTCCGTGACGAAAAGTGTCGATACGTTTTAAATATGCAAATCTTCGTGAAGACGTTGACGGGGAAGACCATCACCCTCGAAGTGGAAGCATCGGACACGATTGAAAATGTCAAGGCGAAGATCCAGGATAAGGAAGGCATTCCTCCAGATCAACAGCGACTGATTTTTGCTGGGAAACAGCTCGAGGACGGAAGGACTCTGTCTGATTACAACATTCAGAAGGAGTCTACTTTGCACCTGGTTCTCCGTTTGCGAGGTGGTATGCAGATCTTCGTGAAGACTCTCACTGGTATGAAATATTTATCTCTTGAAAGAAAGTTCGTGTGTTGAGATTCGACTACTTTTAGGCAAGACGATAACGCTGGAAGTCGAGGCTTCGGATACCATCGAAAACGTGAAAGCCAAGATCCAAGATAAGGAAGGCATTCCTCCAGATCAGCAGCGCTTGATTTTTGCTGGAAAGCAGCTCGAAGATGGAAGGACTCTGTCCGATTACAACATCCAGAAAGAATCTACTCTCCATCTTGTTCTTCGTCTCCGTGGTGGCATGCAGATCTTCGTCAAGACCCTCACTGGTGAGTCTTACGTGAAAAATATATTTTGCCACATCTAACGGTGAATATCGCTCGTTTCCAGGAAAAACCATCACGTTGGAAGTTGAGGCTTCGGACACCATAGAGAATGTCAAAGCCAAGATACAAGATAAGGAGGGAATCCCACCAGACCAACAGAGATTGATCTTCGCTGGAAAGCAGCTGGAAGATGGCCGCACCCTATCAGATTACAACATCCAGAAGGAATCTACGTTGCATTTGGTGCTCCGTCTTCGTGGAGGCATGCAGATCTTTGTTAAAACCTTGACTGGTGAGTTCCACTACTATGGTAAAGAGTTGCAGGAATTCTAAACTCTTCTTCCTCACAGGGAAAACTATTACTCTGGAAGTTGAAGCCTCTGATACGATTGAAAACGTGAAGGCTAAGATTCAAGACAAGGAAGGTATTCCGCCAGACCAGCAGAGGTTGATCTTCGCCGGGAAGCAATTGGAAGATGGCCGCACCCTATCTGACTACAACATCCAGAAGGAATCTACGTTGCATCTGGTACTCCGCCTTCGCGGTGGTATGCAAATCTTCGTGAAAACTCTGACTGGTACGTGTACTTGTTGAGAAACTGGTGTGTGGTTGAGTAATGCTGTATTGAATGAATCATTCGCAGGAAAAACTATAACCCTGGAAGTCGAGGCATCTGACACTATTGAGAACGTGAAGGCCAAGATCCAGGATAAGGAAGGCATTCCTCCGGACCAACAGCGTTTGATTTTCGCTGGCAAGCAACTTGAGGACGGTCGAACCCTGTCTGACTACAATATCCAGAAGGAGTCAACCCTCCATCTTGTCCTCCGTCTTCGTGGGGGAATGTGAACGTCTGGAAAGCCCGTGGACCATGCTGATCGACTTATCCTATTTTTAATGCACTCATATCTGTAGAAATCATTTTATGCTTTGAATGTTCCTACGTCGTGCTGCGAATATATCTTCTTTCGACTGCGAAATAGCCGTTTCCTTTTGCTAGAAGACTCACTGCTAATCTCCGCAATTCCAGGAAGTCTTTCTGACGATTGTGTTATCCTTCAGTCATGGATTTACAAAGTGTGATAGATCTGGCGAACCAGGTCGTGAAGCTGAAAATGTTTCCCCTTTTTGATGTTGCTCACTCGGCTATTACGTGCTTATATATACGAGACGAATTGGACAAGAGTGAGTTCTTGAATCCCAATTTTTAGTTAGAGCGGAGAAGTAACTTTTCAACTTCGCGATGCTAGGTAATGCGAAGTTTTCTCGACTTCACCCATTTGCATGCTGGATTTCCTGCATGATTTCCATTTTCTCGGGGTCATTGTTAACTGCATTCCTGTTGGGCGAGCCGTTACTCTCTGTATTCAAGACTTCAGATCAACTCTACGTTGCGACAGCCGTGTGGTATGTTGCATTGGTTTTGGATTATTTGCGCTAGTACTGAAAATTTTTTGGTCTTTTGCTGCGTTCACCTTGACAAAAGCTGATCATTGTATATTTTGTAGGTACATGGTTTTTTATGCTCCGTTCGACGTTGGATATTATATCGTCAGTATCCTGCCTGTCAAGTGTGTGCTGGCTGTGATGAAGGAAGTTTATAGGTGCAAGAAAATTAACGACGGTGTCGTCCATGCTTCGAGGCTTTATCCCCAAGGTTACCTCCCCATTCTGATCGTTGGTACCCTGAAAGGTGTGTTATGTTATAGCCGATGAATGAAAACTCATCCTGATTATTTTGACATGTTTCGTAGGGAACGGAGGAAATTTCATGAAGGTGATGGAGAGGCTTTGTCGTGGTATCTGGACTCCGGATGTGATGGAGACCCTCAGACCTTCCGCGTGAGTTTAATTTTGAATGAAATCTGAACAGCGTTTTATTTTATTCAGGAAATCCGATATTTCCCGGTGGGAGATGATTTTCTATTCGCTTCGTCTAATTTTGCGCATTTTTTTTTAGTCCCACGAAGCTGTCTGCCCTTGCGGCTGCGATTTTCCTCGTCAAAGAAAAAACCGAGTTGATCTCCGCCCCGCACCACGTAGTATACTTCGGTATAATGGTGTTCCTTGTGTATTTCAAGGTATGTTTGAGCTATGAACCAAAAAGATGAACATTATCGATAGGATCTGCTGGATAATCAGGAAAACTGCGCGAACTCGATGATGGAATTCTCTTCCTAAATTGTGGTGGCGAGTTTTTCTTATTCGTCATTGAAGACGAGAAAGGGGTAATGCGAATGAACTCTGTAATTTCTAAACTCATTTTTGAAATAATTCCGTTGTGCCGAGTGTACTACTCTTGACTCTCGAGCATAATCGGCCCTAATCCTCAATGAAAGCCACCGATAATTTCTTTGCTGAGAGAAACTACGGGTGATATATGAGATGTTTTTTGTGCTTGTTGCTACCGTTTTTACTTGATTGCCCTGCGCACTTTTTACCCCTATTATCGGGGGACCAAGAAGTGGGGTGCGCATCCTACTGATGTGCAAAATTTATCGAAATTCTTGTGGGCTTAACGATTAAGAGTTAACGATTGAGAGTAAGGATTAGGATCGCTGATGAATTCGAATTCACCTTCAATTTTTCTATGGATATTCAATTTCTCTAAAAATTCAAATTTTGCAATTTTGTGTTTGAAATTTTATTTCCATCATTTTCCATTACCTGAAGGTCTTTTCCGCAGGTCAAGTTACTTCATTTTGTTCCAGGGTGCTTGGTACTTAGGTTAATAAATTAAAGTACAGTGCTTTTTTTACAAGGTAAATGCTGACTAAAATCTCATTCGAACAGTACTTACGATGTTGCATAACGAAAATGCATGAGTTTTCCTCTAGGTATTGCCTTGATAACCCCAATTGTCCAATGTACGAACTTGACTGAATCGCCACTTGACAGAAGTAAATCTTCACTGTCTTAATGCATCATCTCAAGTCAAAACTGAATGAACTCATTTTCCAGGTCATACCCAAATTAATGCAAAGCGACGGATGCAATCCAACGTAACATTCAGATCTTAATTATCATGAACAAACCTGTACCGATGAGTCGATGACATCTACTTTGAAACAAATGTACTGTAATCTTATTCTCCGATGACGTGGTGGAGAGCTGCTCCGCAGGACAACTAATGAGTGAATGTAATTTATTCGAGGAGTAGTTTCGCTTTCATATTCGAGAATTTCTGTGAATCTCGCTATATACCTTAGCTCTAGTGATGATCTTGAAACTTCTAAATTTTGTGTACGTCTTTTTCAGCTTTCATCATTATTGTTGGGGATTCACGACCCTCTCGCTCCGTTCGAAAATCTCGGATGCACCATTTTCCTTGGAGGAATCCCAGACCATCTCGGTGTCCCCGACGTTCCTTTGAAAGTGGGCAAGGGTGTCGTGGAAAAACAACAGAAGAAAAAGGGATCTCCAGGTGACGACCTCGACCAGAAGCCGCAAGCACCTTCAGATGGCAGTGGGGATGCATCCCAAAGCAAATCTAAGGCAGCATTAAAGCCCCCAGCGTCACCGAAACCGAAAGAAACGCCCAAACCGAAACCAGCGAAGAATAAGAAGAAAGATTGAGTCTTGATTCCCTGGACATCGATGAATTGACGAAATGACGCAAGCCTTTTTATCGGAACTGCTTCCTATTGAAATTGTAATCTTCCAGTTTGTTTAGCTGATGATTGTCCGGTCGAGACGAAGTGCATTGCGCTGTTTATTTCAGAGCTGCTTTATTTTTCAATAACCGTGGATCGAGAAAGTGATGAGAGTGTTGTTATGATGGTTACCGTCGGTTAATTGTTCGCGGATGTCTTCTTGGAGATCGATGATGCAATACAGTGCTTGAGGGTGCTTTGATTGAAAAGGGAGTTGAGTATTTCCATTCTTGTTGCGATAGAGGACTCGGCTCTAGGAATTGATCGCGCATCATGGAGTCATAGGAGTTGACTGTACGTTCCATGACCACGAGGCTTATTGAAATCGGGGTGATGAATTTTTCTGCTCGTTTATTAATATTTCAGTGCATTTATTTCAAGTGTCGGCCTTCGAAAAAATGTTCCAAGTTCTTCGGAAAACCTTACCGAATCCTATATTCTGCTTCTCCCTTCGCATTTCTAACGTTTCAAGGGTTTGAAAATCATACCAAAGCAAAAAAATTTTCTAATCCCACTCTTGAAACAGAATCTTTCCCTCGTAAAGATGAAATTTAGTGGTTTACCCTGTGCTCTTCTTATTCTTAGGTGCGAATCTTCAGTCCTATGAAGACACGAGGGATTATTTCATATCTTGTACGAAATTTCCTGCGTCAAGTGTAGACTCATTCTTTGTTTTCAACTACATTATTAGATAGATGCCTTGGTTGATGGTCTTGATCTTTCAAAATGAATTCAGGCTGCAGCAAGTTTTGCTTTGGATATCGGCCTCTTCCAAATAATGGACTGCTTTGAAAGTGACACTTGGTGTGAAATACCGTAGGAGTTTTTTTGTTCTGAAAAAAAGAGGCTGCTTGCATAATTTTCGATGTCCTGAAAGCTTTTAATAGTGTGCATTGTTTTTGTGTTCGAGGAATAATCAAATTGTTATTCTTCATGGAATTTTGAAGAATTTAATCATGAGAATTTTGTGCAGGAAACTTCTAAGGAATGAGGAAAGCATTGTGAATATAGCCCGCCAGATGGCTCTACGTTACTTATCTCCTCCTGGTCTTAATCCGCGAGAAATTTCGTATTTTATTTAATTCTGTTCCTATATAATATCATACATTATCTCCCACTCGATTGTCGTGTGAGTAGTTTGCCGAAAGGCGTGAAAGATTTTGAAGGATCCATTCGTGCTTGATCGTTCCACAGTTTATCATATGCGCCGGAAATCAAGTTAGATTTGATGCGTTCTTCGTCAAGTGTTGTAATTACGACGAGCATTTCCAGCCATCATCTTGTAATCGTCATGCCGCGATTGACCGACTCTTGCGAAGCGCTCTCCATAATAATATGTGGGCCTGTCGAATCAATTTCATGTCGACTTCTTGATAGATTTCCCGCCGTTTACCTCTCGGTAGGTGGTGCATCGTTGTCCCGAGGATGATCCACCCAATCATCAAGAGCCCGATTACGCCTCTCTTCCAAAAATCTCATCAAAACTTGCGGCGAGACTGTTCGTTCGTTCATAATTATTCGGTGTTCTTTTTTTCTTCCGCCTTATTCAACATTCTCGGTGAATTTTCTCATGAAGTCGATCATGTAACACGGTATCTACGCGAAGAAGAATGAGAGGCGCCGACCTTTAGGGCGACCCGAATTACTCGCTTTGATGAATGAGAAATGAACCCCGCTGGTTTTGCGCGACTCCGTATAGCTATTCTTCAAGCGATGATTCCCTTCCCTCGCGGCTTTGTTTGTCAGTGGAGAAAACGTGGTGTGTAAATGAGGGGAGATGTTAATGAGGTCGGTCGTCTTCATCATCCTCTTCTGTATATCTTTCGCGAAAGGGATTTCGTGAAGTAACTTTTTTAAAATCTTATTCTTTTGATGTAGCTGCGACGTCGAACCGCGGCTGCGCAGATTCAGTATTATTAAAACTTGTTCAGATTTTCAGGATTTTTATCGTCGTTTTCTGCTGGATGTTCTGGGGCTGTTGCATAGCGCGTTTTTTACAACAGAACTGGTGGACAATTATGAAACTGTGATCACTGATCAGAAATCCTTAAGACGATGCATCATCATATTGTGTGTGAATCACAACTTTGTGACCCAACGAAAGGCTTTATTGAGAAAGGATGATCGTTCATCAGTTGCATTAAAACAGCAATAATTCATACAAAGTAAGGTTCAACCTCAAGTTAATACCAGCAATATGTACAATAGAATACCATTGTACTTCCGGCTGTATAACAGGGTGGACCAAGAAAAAGTCAACAAATTTTTTACTTGAAATAGCTCAGTAACAAATTGAGCTGTGGCAAATAAGGAAAAAAAAAGACAAAGCTTGTTCAATTACCTTCCAAATGATATGCAGTTGTATGGTCCCAAGTGCCACTGCTGCATGGTCACAATAAGAACCATTTGAATAAATGAAAACCATCCAAAAAAAGTTTTCATTCATTAAACTCAGATGGGGTCAGCATGCACCCCATGTATTCCTAAAAACAGCTCTGTTGAAGAACAGCAGCTTATATAGTGGAAGGGGCGTCCTAATATAAGATTTTTTGGAAAGTTTTTGTTCAAATGGTTCTTGTGACCATGGAGTGGCACTCAAGGCCATAAAACTGCATGCCATTTTAAATGTAATTGAACAAGCTTTCATTTTGTGTTGGTTTTTCATTGCCACAGCTCAATGAGCTATTTCAAGTCAAAATTGGGCCACTTTTTATTTGTCCATCCTGTACAGGGCACATCAATGGCTGGAAAACCAGGTGGACTCTTTCTGCAAAAAAATTCAAGTTGCTAAAAAATTTTTTAGGGATAATTTCGTTATAGAGAATCCCTATGATGGGGAGAGAACCTTTTGGGACTAAAAAACAATTTTTTATGAAACGAAGGAATTTTTCCTAGACAAGATTTTCGTATATATATAGAGAGAGGGAGAGCATCAGCACCCTTATAGTAATGTATGCTTTACTATCTATGTCTTTTGAATCACGAAAGTTATAGATTGTCATGTTTTCATTGTCAAAGCAGAGCATAATATTAATCTGCATTCATTTTTACTTGACAGAAAAAATTACCCCGATGAAGAAAATTTACGAAGGCTATTTCTCAAGTCTGTTTGCTCTCCTAATATTTTCAATTATTTTTTTACTTACTCACTCTCAACGTTGTCTATATATATACATACAAGCTAGGTTATTTCGAGAAATTTAAACATGTCAAAAATTTTTGAGCAAGAAAATAAGCAATTACAGTATTTAATATAAGCGTTTCGTTGATGAAGACGCGTCATAATACCGTATTTCGCCATTCCAATTTGTAGAACACCGTTTGTATCGCTCAATTCTTCCAAATTAAAATGCAATCTATTCATGAATAGGTTCATAGGAAAATAAGTTTTATACAGTACATGGTGGAAATCCCTCAGAACTTTACAAATGCCTCCTTTCGCCCTCGTTGGCGTAGACTCCTTTTCATATTGTGGCGTGACGAGTTAATGAAGTGCTTTCGAGACTTGCCCGAGTCGGCGAACACGAGATGCGTTGGACGAAGATTGGGAGGTACGTAATATGGTACGGGCTTTTATTGACTGGTAACGAAAAGCATGGCCGTGTTTTGTGCCTCAACAAGTACTTGTTTACAACCGGTTTTGATGAATTATCATTCCCTGTATATAAAATGCCGTATAATGATTCGGTCCGGTGAGGAGGAAAATGAGAATTGTTTTAGTCATAATTATGCATGGCCATTTTTTAGGTGCTGCAACGACATATCATTGATTATTGCCTGAATGTGACTGGCTCATGAAGGTTGGTTCAGCTACAGTAAAATCTCATTACAACTAACTAATACATGGGGACCTGATGAAATTTTGTTATGCAGGTTATGGACTCTGTGATGATCTGGTCTACAACAATATTCTCTGTACAAAGAATTTTTGAAATAGCAAGGGTTCTCTCCCTATGTCATAGGGGCTCTCTACAACAAAATTCTCCCAACAAAGTGGTCCCTAAATTTTATTGCAGGGAGATGAGAGAAAGAGAGAGAGTCTGCCTGTATATAACAGCAAAGTTATTTTACTGAGATTCTTGAGTTTTCACACATTTTAGACTGCAATTTTGTTGAAAATGTGCAATAAACACTGTAAAGTGGTTCTGTACACCAGATAATAATTCAAGACCTGTCATAACTTTGAAGTCTCTGTGAAGAAATGTGTAGAATAAGTCAATTTTTGAATATACAGTATTGCTTGCATAAAACATGCCTTTCAAAATGTGTTGCTTGACTTGTAAAATAAAATAAAACAGAAGTACATATGGAAGGAATACTTATTCTTTCCAAATCATATTATTCATTTTTCAGTATATATAGGATTGTACTTATTGTTACTATTCATAACTTTTTTTTAGATTGAGAACTATTCATCCTTCTAACATATTAATAAGGCATACTACCCATAAATTCTCAAATATAACTCAAGAATTTCCAGAAAATATGTCATGTTGTGTGAATTTTCTTAAATCATATATTTTCTCCACAAAAATGTTTTCTTTTATAAAGTTCTAATCTTCAAGAGTTGGATTTTTCAATTTTCTGCCAATTACTGTACCAAATAATCTCTATATTATTTGTTGGTAGTCTATGAACAGAATCAGGGCCAACATTAATTAAATTGAGATTAATTAAATTGAGATTGCAGCTGAAAATGAGTTTGTAAAAATGATACTTTATAAGATTGCGCATATATAGGAAAACTGCTGGACCAAGGGGAAAATGTTTTACTACAAAATGTGTTGTAAATAACGGAATTTTACTGTGTTTTGATTCTCTTATTGTCTTAATCATGGTGACATACTGAACCTGCTGCTGAATATATGCAATATTATTGTGTAGCGCTTACATATCCGAGGGTTCTAACAAAAGTTCTCGGGATGGAAATGAAAATGGTGTCTAATTGAGCTAAAAAATGTATTCTTTAGGAAAAGCATATTCATTGGCACAGAAAAAAATCAGCCCTGTTTGAATTTTTTTTTATGTTTTTCAAAATTCACCCTTGCAGAGTTTTTGCTCTCCATTCAACAGATCAGGCGCCCTTCTTGCAGTTTTTTTTTTCTTGTAGCCCAGCTATCCCCTCAGAATTTTTGAAATCAACGTGGCATTCTTTCTAAGGGTTGCCTCATCCAGATCTTCAAAAGGCAATTCCGCCATTTTCATCAACAGCCGCCTTCACAGCCGCCACATTGGCCATTTCGAGAACTTTTGTTAGAACCCTCGTATACAGCAAAACCACCAGCACGGAAAGATAGCGACTCAGAAAAAGAAGTATCAAGTTGAAAAAGTATTCGTCCTTGTATATTTACAGTATCACATTCCAGTTCGTTTTTTTTTCCTCTTTCAAGCTGAAAAAAAACCCGTTGTGTGGACGGGAATCTTTTCGTTGGTGTTTTTTCGTTTCAATAAGCACTATATTGATATTCAGTCGATCCTTTTGCGTCCGGATTTTGTCCAAGATTTGGAAGCAAAAATAGCTTTTAGTTGCATTCGTGGACTTCGACTGTTCTCAAGCACGTTTTGCAGGTCACGTAGCAGCACCAGTGGTACTTGCATTGGCACCTTTCCACCCTTTCGACCATTTTGGTCTGGTGTCCTCGTCCGCAACACATGGACAAGCAATTGTTGGGCTTTGTCGAGTTCATCTCGCAATACCTGAAAAATTTGGAAAAAACCGGCATTTTAAAATTAATGGAGAAATCATTTCGTTACTTGAGTGAAGCTTTAAAATTTTTTTTTTCGCAATATGCGGATTTTTAGTTGCTCAGAGAAGGCAATTGTTCACTCATCTGGGAGAGTCCAAAATTCGTTGTTTGATTCATGATTACAGAAATATGATGAAAATAAGAAAACACTGCATAAAAATATGTGAATCAATTCAAAAATCTTTCAGAATATTAAATCTCCGAACCAAAAAAATAGTTTTTATGTGCATCATCAGAATCCAAAACAGAATATGTTGAAATCAAGAAAATGTTTATTTGGAATACAAATTTGCAGTTTGACGCAACTTGCTACAAATAATAATGCACTTGGCAATAATAATTTTTATTATATTTTTCTTAACACAGCGTTTCTTCAAAAAAGTCATGCATTCTGAAATGGAGCTGACAAATTTCATGTGCATTCTTAAACACTAAATTTTATCTATACCATAAATTTTCGTATTTTTGATTGGAATGCTCCACCTTTTAAATGCGATTTTCTTGAAATTCATCAAATATAATCCTCTTAGCCTATATTGACAAAATCAGTCAAAAACCAGTTACACACTACTGAAATTACAACCTAAAATTAGTTTGTTAAAATGAGGTTTGTACAAAATGGTCCATAGCTACACATGGATAAACTGCAGGGACCAAGAAAACAATTCATCATACAGTTGAACCTTCATGAGTCAAATTTCAAGGGACCATCAAAAAAAGAAAAGACCCTTTGACTTTGGGAGGTCTTGAGTTAGGCAAAGAAGCATGTTTGTTGTAGAAACATTGAAGAATTGCAGGTAATTGAAAATGGTGATATATTGGGCTTCCAAGTGCTTCTTGATTGAGTTGCCAGGGATGATGCTAAAATTGAAAACAGGGTTCATTTGCCCAAGAATCAGTCTTTCCCTTCCTTTCAAAATAAATCACGTTTATTATTTTATTTTATTTTTTAGTGTCATAAAATAATAGCCAAAAAACCTCAGAAAATTTGACTTATTACAAACATTTGAGAGGAATAAAAGCCTTTTAGTTAGATATGTTTTTAATGCATTGTTTCCAAAGAAAATTCAGACAGGGACTTAGAGAAAAAAATCTACTTAGGGGGGTTCCAGTCATTGAGGTTCAACAGTGATAGAAAAATCTTGTTATAACGAGGTTAGCGTTGTAACAGAATTTTGCTCATGTACATATATATATATATACGAGGGTTCTAACAAAAGTTCTCGGAATGAAAATGAAGATGGCGTCTAATCGAGCTGGAAAAAAATTATTCTTTAGGGCAACCATATTCTTTGGCATAAAAAAAAAATCAGCCCAGTTTGACAATTTTTTCAATTTTTGCAAAATTTACCCTGGCAGAGTTTTGCTATACACTCAACAGATGAGGCACCCTTCCTGCAGCTTTNTTTTGCTCATGTACATACTGTATATACCATATTTACTCAAGTACCCCGCACCCTCAAGTAAGGCACGCACAGGGGTTTTTCAGTTCAAAATTTGGCTAAAATTGTATCCCCAAGTAAGACGTGCACCCCATTTTTAAAGACTCTAAAACCACAAAATTTTGAAAATAAAACCAAAAAATTTGACTTTAGACGTGAATTGAACGTGAATCTGATCAATTTTCAAATTTTTCAGTAAAAAAGTTTTCTCTGTAAATTTGTCACAAATTTGTCAATTATATAATCAAGTACAATTAACATACAACTTCCTAAAACTTCTTGAAAAGTTTGTACCCGCTTATGACGTGCACCCCTTTTTTTCTTCTGAAATTTGAGAAAAAAAGGTGCGCGTAGTATAATTTCGAACCTTCCGGATGTTCCGAAACTGCCGAGATGCTCATCCGGGATGCAGTAATCCGGCGACTTGGCCACGTAGATCAAGTCGTCCGTGTTGAACATGCCCATGACGCTGTTGGCAGGCATCATCCGCTTCCGGGTCCCGGTACTCCGGAACACCACTTCCGTCGCCTTGTGGTACTTGCGCTGGATCCGCTCGCCGATCTCGTTCATGTAGGGCAGGGCTCGCCAACACGTTTTCACGTTGCACGAGCCCGAGACTCCGTGGCATTTGCACTGCGTCACGAGGCTGTATTTCACCGCCTATATATATACAATATACATGTAATGCAGAATATATCATTTTTATTCGGGGAAGCTGGAATGAAAAGGAAAAGATATCAAATTTTGAGATCAATAAAAATACTGGACGTAGAAATACAGACGTGTACTCCAGAAAAAAAAAAAAAAAAGCCAATTAAAACGCCTTCAGAAATACTGTATTGAATTATGCAGGTTCAAGATAGATGATAATGCCTTTTGACTAAGGAGGTTTTCAATGCATTTTTTCGAAAGAAATTCAGAGAGGAATTCGAAAGGAATCAAAAAACTGAAATAGCGAGGTATTTGATTTGGAGTTATCCAGGTTCACCTGCATATGTTGGAAAATGTTTCCATCAAACAGTTTCAGATGTTCAGTTTGACCAAAGGTCACTGAAATGTGCCCAGGTTGGGAAGGCCTAAGTTGGAAAATATCCAGAAAGGGTGAATTCTTTTGTATTCAAAAAACCTCTAATGCTAATCCTATGCAATTAATTCCTGAAAAAAGCCACCCAGCAGTGAGGAATTCTTTTTTTTTATTCTCAAAGCAAATTTTTCTGCAGGATTCTAAAAAATTCTAATATCAGGCTTAAGGTTAGGCCTTTGTACAAAAATTGAAATTTTAAAAAATTGCTCATGGGCACTACATTTTGGAAAAATATCCAAACTTTGCTGCACAAGGGTTAAAATCATCTTAATTGACAAAACAGGATGAAAAATGCACCTACAAGAATTGATAAGTATAGCCCCCAAAAAGTAAGGAGTTGCGTGGGAAATACTGTATAAGATTGGGTTCTCCATCTGTATTACAGAACTTGTCAGAAGTCAAATCCTTAATGCATTTATGCATGTTTTACCCTACGCACTTGAATCCCGCATTCATCTATATATACAGTACACTATACAATATACTGTGTGGAGATATACACAGAAGGTCACCATTTCCTCTGGGCCCAGGCTATCTTTTATGGCTTTCCAAGGCGTCAGGAATGGAACCCCGGAATTTCATTGCACCCAGACAGGGTTCAATTAACCGCAACGCCTCGTACAACAGCCCCCAGGGCGATCCGACCTCGGGATAATTGAATCATACCGGGAAAAACGAGAGCAATCTTCCTTTGCACGCGATGACGGTTACATATACTGTATATACGAGGGATGGTCAATAAGTTTCGAGATCAATGAAAACACATACTGTATACAAAGGATCAAACGTACACGAGACGGAAAAGCCTCGCATAATGGACTTGGGCTGCCAAGAGTTGCATTTTGAATAGCAGGTCATGAATGTTATGGGGCGTTGTCAAAACGTTTTGATTATACTGAAATTTGATGCCCCAATGAACCAGATTGCTAAAGCCTCGCATAATGGACTTTCTGTTTAGTGAAATTGGGCTGCCAAAAGTTGAATTTTGGATAGTAAGTCATGGATTTAATTTGGAGTGGTCAAGAAGTTTTGAGTTGAATGACATGTAATGCTCCAATGAACCAGATTGATAAAGCCTCACATAATGGACTTTCTGTTTAGTGAAATTGGGCTGCCAAAAGTTTAATTTTGGATAGTAAGTCATGGCTTTAATTTGGAGTGGTCAAGAAGTTTTGAGTTGAATGACATGTATTGCTCCAATGAACCAGATTGCTAAAGCCTCGCATAATGGACTTTCTGTTGAGTGAAATTGGGCAGCCAACAGTTGAATTTTGGATAGTAAGTCATGGATTTAATTTGGAGTGGTCAAGAAGTTTTGAGTTGAATGACATTTAATGCACCAATAAACCAGTCAGCAAAAGCCTCGCATAATGGACTTCATATTCAGTGCACTTTGGATGTCAGCAGTGCTTACTTTGGATAGAATGCACTGTATTACTGGATAATGGATGGTGAATAATTTGTGAAAAAATCATGAAAATTAGTGAAGCAGTATGTATTGGACAAAAATGCCTCACATAGTGGAATTCCTGCACAGTGAACTTTGTGTGCCAACAGTGTTTTCTTTGCATATAGCAGGTCCTGAATTGAATGGGCCTTGATCAATACTTTTTGGGAGTATTGAAAATTACAATTCTATAGCAATGTATGGAACAACAAAAGCCTCGCATAATGGACTTCTTGGTGACGTAGTGGACCTAGTTTGTCAACAGTTTTCACTTTGGATAGCATAGATTCTTCATTGAATGATGGTTGTTGAATAAGTGTTGAGTTCAGTACAAACAAATGCAAAATAAATACCAGAAGATACAAAAAGCCTTGCAGAAAGGACTTCCTCTTATCAACCAATTACCTATTGATTATAAGGTTTTAAAAAATTCCCTGGGGGCTTTGAAACGTCTATATATACAGCTTCAAATGACCCAATTAATTGACTTTTTGGATAATAGATTCCCCAGCACTGAAACAGAACCAGTCCATTATGAGGATGGATATAATTTGTTTCAATTTCTTTAAAATTATGTCGCAATTCTTTCTTATAAAGATGAGACAAAATAAGTGCTGTTCAATATACTTTTTGCCATTATAAACTAATTTTGCATAATAAAGAATTTTAAATGTTTGCTCCTTTATTCTCTGGAATGATTTTCATTATTAATAAGCTAGCAGATAAGGGAATTAATCCTTGTTTTTAAACTAAATTTCAAACTTGGTGGCAATTCATGATGAAAATGTTCCATTTCAAGGATAGAATGAGTAAAATAAAATTTCATCCATTTCAAGAAGTCCAGCATTTTTGAAAGGGCTGGTATATATACAGTACACTATAATTGTATCAAGGGACTTGAATATCAAAACTTTTGTGCCACCCCTGGTTGTACCATTGTGTATATCTTAAATTCCTCTAAGGTTCACTGTTCTTGCCACATTATACTTATTCACTTTGGCTGAGATATGGAATGACTGTGTTCAGTTGGGCAGATCTGAACTTGAGAGATGTTTCGTCACTTGAAGAGAGTAAGAAAGGAAAATGCGGTGCCTTGTAGAAGAAAATTACTGTAATTTCATGGATTTGGAATTTAGGTCATTTTTTTGTTCAACAGTCCTCATCACCTCATCTTTCCACCCATTCCAGTGTGAATAGTAGGTCAATATAAGTCATTTGATGTAGTTGAGTTTGGAAATGATGAAAAACATTCTTTGTGAAAAAATTGAATGAACTCTTTCTGGAATGATTTTGTTGATTATGACATTCTATACTACAACTGCAAAGTTTTTTTTCTGGATCCCAGCACAGTTTTTGGTATGTCTGAACCTCTCTGGGTCAAATTCAAAGGGACTCTAAAATAATGGAAAAAATGAGGTTCAATTTGTGGATTATGGTCCAATTTGTGGATATGTGGACAGGGAACATTATATTCTGGCCTAATTATTTGAATCATCATTCATTGATGTTCTATGCCTGAACAATTCATTATTCTATGTGAAAACATTTATGTGATAACGTATTTAAAGTAAGACCCTGATATGCAGACACCCCAACATATGGAAAATTTGATTTAGGGACAGCACTTGAAAACCAAAAAAAACAGGCCCAAAATTCAGACATTGACTCAAGTTATAGGAACACTTTTCTGAAATTTCCCCAAAAATTTAAGCATGTATTTTTAAATTTTGATATCTTTATTTGAACAAATCAAGCTATTTATATTTTAAAAATCATGATAAATTCACTCCAATTCATGATCACAAGGAAGCTGATTTTATACTTCTTTTTTTCATGGCGTTTTCTATCATCTGTACATATTCTAGCAACACTTGATCTTTTTGATCTGCTTTTGATACCAAAAGATCAAATTCTATATTATTTTATTCTGCACTGCTGTTTTCTACAACCTGAAGTTTAGGGAAACAACTTTTATTAAATTTTGTTGAGGACTCATTTCTAGAAAAGCAGAACCAATTAAATACATTAGCATTGAAGTCTAATGGAAAATTTGGCTTGACTTGGGGACATTTTGACATCTGGACACTGTTGATGCACCAATTAAATCTGCATCTTGGGGTCTCACTGTATTTCTTTCTGGAACAGGTGTCCTAAAATTTGCCATAACGAATAACATGAAGTTCTTTAAAAAATTTCACAATATGAATACAGTAAACGCCAAAAATTTAAGTTAAGAGGCTGAAAATAAATAGAACTAGAAGTAATTGGCCATGGTTCACAACTAGAAATTCAAATCAGATAGTGATGTTTTTTCAACTTATGGATGAGGTCCAATTGTAATTTAAAATGAGTAATTTTTTCACCTCATATATAGTATGAGATTGTCAATCTTCATTCTATAAATTTTGAAATACCTGTTGCTTGTTTTGCATTATTAGTTGTTAAGCCTGTTCAGTACATGGATGGAAGAATACCAATGGCCATTTGATGCAATTCACTTTTCCCAATGATTATCCAAATATTATTTTTGTTTTCAAATGTATATGACATTCAGTGGTCCTAGTCCAAAACTATTTTGATGAGAGCGGATTTCCTTGAAAAAATAATCATTTCTTCTATATATTTTTATGGTTGTGTCAAGTTCACTCCCAAAATTCAAGTTCTCAAAAAACCGGAATTTCAAACAGTAAAAAATAATAAAAAATTACCCAAGATACAGAACATCAGTATTTATTTATTCCCTGCCAGGAGATAAAATTATATACGTCCATCAAAAGTTCTTTTCTCTTTCGCAGACGATCGCTCGGTATATTATATACGGCATATACACACTTTGTCTGACAAACAGCTGGAAATGCGAGTGTGGGATTCAATCAACTGCAACGTCGATCACAGGGCAGTCATTTCATTCACCAAAAAATGTATAAAATAAAAAACGAAAAAATAAACCATCCATCTGGAGCAGGTATAAATGCAGAGAGGAAACCATTTTCGTGTCTGTCAAAATTCCACATATATTTTTTTCTGCTGGTCTATCTTTTTTTTTTTTTTTGTTGATGTTGCCGGTGTTGTTGCCCATTCCTATATACAGTATTATACTGTAGTGTAATATGCAATGTGTTTTTTTTTTCGGGCAAAAAGCGGGAGCGCCATTTTAGCGCTTGGAGCGTCGGTGCGAATCAAAAGTCAAGTGCCTTTTCGGAGTCTCAAATAAAAGCCACTATTATACCAATATCTTTGATTTCTGGCTTTTAGAGTGAATTGAAGCATCGAGAGATGATTCTTGTTTCTTAAATATAGTAGTCCATATATTTGTGTTATGTTCTTTCTCTTTTTTTGTTGTGACCTCTCGCAGTATAGGAGGTTATTTGGTTCATAAGTTTTGAGACTTAATTCTTGAAATAGATCCAGAGGAATTTCAAGGGTTCAAAAAATGAAAATAAATTCATTCGAATGGCCCCATTATTATACTGTATTGGCAACACTTGCGTGCTGTTCAACATAGTTTCTACCGATTTCCATGCATTTTTTTAATTTGATAAATTGGACGATCAAATGAATGCCAAAATGTTGTAGTTGATTTCAACCTTCAAACAATACCCCCAACGAAAAAAAGAATCGAATACGAAGAAATCTATTCATGCTTCAGGAATTATTTTCTTTCACAAGCAAAAATAGTGTTTTCTGTTGTTGATCCTGGTTTTGATTGAATACCGGAAAATTTTAAATTTCCAAAATATTGCCTTGCGATCTTCCCTTTTTTAATTTTCCCCCTCTAAAACTCTCGATTGAAAAAAAAAAGATGAATCAGAATCATCAAAATGTCTGACTTTCGTAATGACTGTGCAGAGATGTTGAAAAAGTGCTCATTTAAAAAAACAAAGTTTCACCCAAGACCAGTGATGAAAAAAAAATCGAGAAAAATTACCCAGAAGCATATTTTATCTAAATTTATCCACACTGGAAATTTTTAACGACATCAAAAGATGAAAGGGCACATTTTCAAAAAAAAATCTCGCAAACTTTTCCGGATAAACCCGTTTCAACAAGCCAGACCCGCGATGCTATCAAATATGATTACCGAATAAATGCAAAATATTTGTACATATACAAAAATAAAAATGAACCCGAATCGTTCCAAGAAAATATTGGAAGGATATTCCAATATTCCAATGGAAGGTTGGATATCACTGGAATTTTTAAGGACATCGAAAGATGAAAGGGCACAGTTTCCAAAACAAAACAAAATCTCGCAAAACTTTTCCCGGATAAACATCACGTTTCAACAAGCCAGTCCCGCGATGCTATCAAATATGATTACCGAATACAGTAAATGCAAAATACAGTACAGTATTTGTATATATAAAAAATGAACCCGAATCCTTCCAAGAAAATATTGGAAGGATTCCCTAAACGCAATGCAGGGAATATTGTGCCTCAGAATTGACTGCCGAGTCATTTCGCGTAAATATTCCACAGCCGAGTGTATCCGTTTCTCGGACCGGATTGCTCATCCCTGAGGCAGCAGCAATTACCACGGGACAGGGAA
>CAJPEX010001540.1:0-55349 GCA_905338405.1 Notodromas monacha
GCTGCATTGCAGTAAACCTGGTGAATAGATATTGATCTGTATGGAATTAACACTTGGCAAAGGCTCCAAAGCCTTCACTTGACTGCAAACCTTGCCTGATGGCATGTTGTGTTGAGGCTCTCTCTCTCTGTGAGGCTTGTCTTGCATGACTTTATGTGTTTGTGTGATTGAGAGTTGAGTCTCTGAGGATTTGTCCTTTCTTTGTTGCCTGTGGGTTGCTTAACCCTTGGACGGCAAAGGGTTCCTTTCCATTGCGCAGCGAAGTCAGGATTTTCTTGGGTGGTCTCGCGTTTCATTTTTCCTGAAGGCCACAAAAGCCAAGCCAGGTCACCTAGGGTGAAGTCGGACTTTGTCCAGCAAAACGGTGCCACTAATATTTCCCGAAGTCAGACTTTTTCCGCTAATCTTTTTCTGCCTCTGAATAAGAATCCTCTGTCTGGCGCCCTGAATGAAAGGGTTGCAAATCAGAGAAGAATGCAACTAATCCTGCAAGAGGCTAAAAAAAGCTCAGCCTTGGTGATGCATTTTTTTATTTTTGGGCAAAGTTTTTCTGTGGATTTTAAAAAATACATCGGGATTTTGCCCGACTTTGCCCTGGGTGAATTGTTCCTCTTTTTTTAAAAACCTGTCCTGACAGACACAAAATTTTGCGGAAAAAGTCCAACTTCACCACACAAGGGTTAATAAATTAGCGTGTGGGACTCCCATCTGGAGGATCTGGCCTCATAAAGGCTGAGCAACGCTTTCCTTCATTTCTTAAATCCTTTGTGGCGTTCCAGCCAGACATCTAACCTGGGCTCCTGGCTTTCAAACATACATTTTAACCTTTGAATGGGGAAACAAGGCAAGGCCCTGGGGAAAAAAAGTGAGCCTGGAAGATTTGATTTTTTTCATTTCTGAATAAAATTTTTCTTTAAAAAAAATACTAGGATTCTTCCCAACTTTGCCTTGCACACAAAGTCATGGTGTTTTTAAATGTCTTTATTGAGTGCACCCAAAATGTGCAGACAAAAAAGAGTCTGACTTTGCTGCAAAAGGGTTTAGACAAGCCCCAATTATTTATTAAAAGGCCTAAATTTCTCCAGCTATTCCACCACACCTCCTACATTCAAAAAAAAAAAAAGAATGGCTCCGAAAACTGAATGCAGTCCAGGTACATTCAAAAGCCGAAGCCTCAATCAATAAAATCGATCCGCCCAAGAGGGCTGAGGAGGAAATTTACGAGTTTGTCTGGACCACTGGTAATTCCTTGTCAAGGAAGGACTCTTGGGACGAAATTGAATGACCATCAGCGAATCCCAGGGGCGCATAAATCAAAGGAACAAGCTCTTCGGCAGACAGGGAGAGAGAGAACGGGGGAAATGAATATTCGTTGCGGAATTTGAAGCATTTATTTCATCGCTTTAAAGTCGGGAAGAAAACAATATATTAGATAGTATATATATATATGGGGATGAGACTAAATAGGAATCCTTCTTCGAAGATTTCTCCAGGCTTCAATCGGTTTACCCTCCAGGGGCAAGGAAATATTCGGGATAACGAGGCGGATAATCGCTGCCCGATTATCTCCACGGTTTTTTTTTTTTTTTTTTACTGGGGAACAGATGTTTCTCCCACAGGACTTCAAGAAACTACTCTGAGTTCATCATACAGGTATTCACTACTTCACAGATTTATTTTCGTTTTTTTAGGTGTGTGTGTGTGTGTGTGTGTGTGTGGTAAGCAAAACAAATCCCGGGTAGGTGATTGACGGTTTCAATTAGTGAAGCGGGGCTACGGCGAACCCGGGGGTCCGAGACTTTTTGCTCGTGGGCCTCCACAATGGTGGTGATCTTGTTTCCGAAGAAAAATCAGCACTTGTTCCAGTAGTTACAATAAGTAACCATGCATTATAGAAATCTCACTTGGATATATATATATATATATATTTTTTTTTTTGCTAGAAGTTCCAATCCAGAAATTCTGGGATGAAACTGATGCGACTGCGAAATAAATGCCAAGATGAAGTCAATAACATCCTCAGGATCGAGTTCAGGACAGTATGTTGCTCATCTTTTTCAAAAGTCTTGATAAATGGGTGGTATTTTCAATCCTTCCATCATTTTAAAGCCAGGGTATTTTTGCAAATTTAATTCATAGATTTAGAAAATATAGTTTCAAAAGTGCTTTTTTTCAACTTTTCCCGTCTGACCGCAGGATTTTTTTTGCGACCCCCCCCCCCCCACAATTTGAAATTCTCCCCCATTTCTTTTTGGGGAAGGGAGATATTTTTGCAAAATTGTCTGTCCAAAAATTCAAATTATTGTATGAGAGAAACTCAAACTGATGCATTAACCAACATCAACATTTTGTTTCTTCCTTTTTTTCAACCGCAGAAAGCTTATCTTGAAAACATCCACGAAATCCATCCTTGCTTCAGAGCATTTTTCTAAATGTTTTCGAAATGCTTTTCCCACAGATCGCGAAATCCAAGTCGTCTTCATTCATGAACAATTCGGGGCCTGATGGTCTTGAAAATCTAATATAGTCAACTATTATTGTATACAGTGCTTCAGGTCAAAATCGGATCTGATTTTCCCCAAGTGAGAATGAGTACTTCAAAATCGTACTTCTTCGCTTTATTTTTACCCGTATAAAAAAGTTACTTCTAAATAAGAAAAAGTATGCTGGACGCCGGTCTTCCAAAAGTGACACGCGATCTGTGTTTGCTCATTATTGTGTGTGTGGCTTCTCTCTTCTTACCCACTTGCATCGTTTTCGCTGATTGTATTTCTTTCTTCGTTTTTACCCATGCCCCGTACTGAAGTTTTTTTTTTATATTCAATAAAGAGGAGGAGATTGGAAGTGAGGGAACTGAGAGAGCAAGAGGAAGTGATTGATTGACCTCTCGAGGCGCGCAGAACTCGATTCTGACAGCGGTGATCAACGCCAATTGCCTTCGCCCGCCCCGCGTGTGGTCCCCCTTTTCAAATATTCATTCGCTAATTAGTTTTCTTTACTAGCCCGTCCACGCACTTGAGAGTTGATGACGACCAGCCTTCATCAGCAGTCTGAAGCCAGAAGGAAAAGCTTTTTTTTTTCTTCACTGCTCTCTAATATATACTGTGCTACTATTTTATTTTTATTTCCAAGTTAATAATATATCTGAATCTATAGTTGATACACAGGTTCAGGAAATATTTCCATCCCCATCTCTCCCACTCAGTGCCTATGGGGTAACCTAGGTGGGAAGTAAATAGTTCAGGATCCCAGAAGTGAAACATTTCTGCTTGGAGGTGATCCTGCACTGAAAAAAGTTAACCCTTGTGTGGCAAAGTTGGGATATTTTTGCAAAATAGACTGGGCACTGGGAATAAAAATAAAAAAACCTACTTTCTTACCAAGGGCTAAGTTGAAGAAAAGTCCAAGATTTGTTTCTAATCCTGCAGAAAATTTTCAATGAAAATTAAAAAAAAAACCTTGCTGGGTGGCATTTTTTTGCGCATTCCTGGCATAGAATTTGCATGGAAAAATCTTGGAAACAAAAGAAAATTTACCTCACAGATTTTTCCCAACTTTGGCCTCCTCAACCTGGATGCATTTCAATAACCTTGGGTCAAACTGAAATGTGCCACCCCCGGGAAAAATCCCAACTCAGCCGTGCACTGAGAAAGAACCCTCTGCTGTCCAAGGGTTGAAGGAGAATGATGATTTATGTGACAAAATGCTGTGCAGTGATGCCCTCACATTTGGACAAGGAGACAAACAGACAACCTCCAAATGGCCCAAAATGTGGACACAGACTCAAGATGTGGACATTGGGTATTTAACATTTAAACCATTCTTTAAATTCAATTATCTTCTCAACAGTTATATACATTTATATGTATAACACAAAATCAAGTCATATAAAAGGCTTCTTTCAACAATTTCAATCTTATAGGTGCAAGAGCCTTATAATCATAAATTTGCAGATTTAAAAGAATGGACATTCAGAGAAAAACGTTGCTATATGCTTTTATGTAAAGTAATGAAGGTATTTGTGCAAAGGCTGTCCCTGATCCAAGTGTCTTGCAAAATTCAACCCTTATAAAACTTCACCATTATAATGAGATACCGATTTCACAGCAAATGGAAACCATTTTTCAAAAAATTCCTGAAATTTTCCACAGGCTGAGAAGGAGACTCTAGTGGCTTATGAATCGCAGTTCTGAGAAATCAGTATTCTTGCATTCTTTTTTTCTGAATTTCCTTAGTTCAGTCAACACTCAACAGATACCCGTTTATGAATACTTTTGTATTTTCACGGACTTGTTCTTTTGTATTTGTGCTTCCATCAGATTTCTCATTTGAATCAATAGAGGGGAGCAAAAGCAAAACCCTGCGAATAACATCAACGCCACTAGAATAACACTGACCCCAATTTCAAGCCTTTTTTTCCCAGGCAAGTCAAACGAATGAAGACTAATTGAAAAACAATCCTCTCACTCTTTCTCTCTCTGGCTGTAAAATTAAATGCGTACATTCATAATGACGAAATAAAAAAAGAGGGGCTCATGCATCTCTGCCCCTTAGGGCATCCTCAGAAGAAGTGAAGAAGATGAGATGCCCACGGGGGGTCAAATGGGTTTGAAGGAGTTGAAGGGGGGGCTATCTGGTAATTTGGTTCCGATCTGTGTTCCCCAAGGTGGAAACCAACCAGGGTTCATGATCCAAAGGGTTTCTTCCCAGGGTAGCTTCAAAAGATGAAACAAAAAAATAATCAATGCGAGGCATTCGAAATCAAAAAAAACGCAGATGTAGAAATTAGCATATCCATTCAACTCCTGCGTTTTCTGCGTTAGAATATTATAAGATATCTGTCATAATGCTCCTATACACAGATTTCAAATTGCGTATAATTGCCTATTACTGTCAGTTGAAGCAATTCAGAAAGTTTGGATGCTAACAACATCTCCAGAAAAACTCCCAACCACAGTAGGACCCCCACACATGGACACCCTGACATAGGGTCAATTTAAATTATAGGGACATATGTAGAACTGAAAACATCTGCACCTGACATCTGGACTGTGACTCAGGATACAACAGACACTTTTTCTAGATTTTTAAAATTTTTCACCTTTTTTCAAAATTGTTGCATTTCTTGAAGAAATATAGATACCTGCATTTAAAAATGCTAAAATAAATTCAAATTTAAACTTACCCCAATTCATAATCAAAAACCGGCAAATTTGGCACTTCTTCTGCTATTTTTTCCATCATATATGTGCAACGTACTGACTTACTTTTGTTTGTTGCTTCTTGCTTTTTGTTGCTTGTTGCTTCTTATTTTATTCAGAAAGACCAGACCAAAGACCCAGATTCTGTGTGTTATTCTTCTGTGAATTACTATCTGGTAATTTGGTTCCGATCTGTGTTCCCCAAGGTGGAAACCAACCAGGGTTCATGATCCAAAGGGTTTCTTCCCAGGGTAGCTTCAAAAGATGAAACAAAAAAATAATCAATGCGAGGCATTTGAAATAAAACAAAACGCAGATGTAGAAATTAGCATATCCATTCAACTCCTGCGTTTTCTGCGTTAGAATATTATAAGATATCTGTCATAATGCTCCTATACACAGATTTCAAATTGCTTATAATTGCCTATTACTGTCAATTGAAGCAATTCAGAAAGTTTGGATGATAACAACATCTCCAGAAAAACTCCCAACCACAGTAGGACCCCCACACATGGACACCCTGAAATAGGGTCAATTTAAATTATAAAGACATACTATGTAGAGCTGAAAACATCTGCATTTAAAAATGCTAAAATAAATTCAAATTTAAAATTACCCCCATTTATAATCAAAAACCGGCAAATTTGGCACTTCTTCTGCTATTTTTTTCCATTATATATGTGCAACGTACTGACTTACTTTTGTTTGTTGCTTCTTGCTTTTTGTTGCTTGTTGCTTCTTATTTTATTCAGAAAGACCAGACCAAAGACCCAGATTCTGTGTGTTATTCTTCTGTGAATTTTTTTTATTTTGATGGTAAGAAAATTCATTTTATTCAATTTTGGGCAAAATTTTCTTGATCATTGCCGGTCAACGGTGGAGCATTAATTAAAAATATTCCTAGTGAAGTATATGGGAAAGCAAGGTCCAACATGTGGATATTCCAACTTATGGACAAGTTCCATGCACAAATTATGTCTGCATCTTGGGAGCATCCTGACATATGGGCAATTCAACTTATAGGGACACTTAGAACTGAAGACATCTGCCCCTGAAACCTGTACATCAGCAATCAATCATTCAATCATACTGAAAAAAATGTTTTCAATCTTAAATATGATGATGAAAAAAAGAAGGTATCTCAATTCGCGTTATTATTATTTTTTTTTGCAAAGAAAATTGAATAGTTAAATTGGAGCATTTTGATACTAAAGGCACACACACATGCACACAAACACCATACATACACACACACACACACACTCTCTCTCTCACTCACAAACACACACACACCAGTGTTTTGTCTTCCTTTTAATCCCAACACAAGATATGAAGAATGACAGGAATAAATGCTGGACTGGTTCGGATCAGAGGCCTACTTCCTTCCACATTGTGCAAAAAAAAAAAAATAATGTAAGAGAAAATTCGAATATGAATTTCGAAAAAAAAAGAAACTAAGCCAGAGCTTAATTAAAAACGACGAAAATTAATGGGCTCATTAGGCACCACGGGGTGGCCTGGGCCGCCACAGAGAACCCTTGTGATGAATGAACGCCCGTGACACCTTGCCCAGCAGGTGGGGACCAGGTTTCACACCCTGGAATAGAAACTTGAACAAAATAAAACAGAGATTTATAATACAGGTATTACAAAAATAAAAAAACAATAATATATCAAGGAAAAAAAGGAAAGGCTTCAACAAGAGGGAAAAGCGCCACTAAAAATGTATCCAAGTATGGCTGGCTTAAACGGAGAAGTGGGTAATGAATCAAGAAGCATTTATCTTGGGAACTTCTTGACTGGTTCTTAAAGGGCTTCAATTGGGTGCCCAGAGTTTGTCTATTACCGCAGATTTAAGTCAAACTTCCTTTTATATGAAAATTAAATGAACAATATTTTGATTTTGCCAACTCTCAATATGCTTTGTGCTCAAATGTAACTTGGATAATATACTTCAGGAACTACAGACTTTTGATTTTTGCAATGGGCACTGATCATGATTATAAATTGAATTTAAGACAACTCATTTCATCGAAAGATCGGAAATTGTGGAGGGGAAAACGGCTTCCCGAAATATCTTGCAGATAAAATGTATTCTTGTTTGTGCTTGCAATTTTTAACTTGTGTCTTTGCTTTTATAGTAAAAAAAAGGCTTCATTCAAGCAGGGAATTTATTCAGGAGTTCTTCGGGAATATTTCGAAGACATTCTAAAAGGGGAAAAAATGTGATTATAGCTAGGGGATATCGCGTCACAGAATTATATCAAATATTCTTTGGCTATTAGGGAAGCTTTTTTTTTAAATCCGTTCCCCGAGGACTCAGCGATTTTAAAAACCAAAAACTATCAGTTTTATTGGCGAAGTTTGAGCGTCCGAAAAGTTTTCCGAGCCCTTTCAAAATTCAGATTTTTCGAATTGCGATTGGGTCATTTTGGTTTTATGCTGTAAAGAAAGGTCAAAAAGAATCTCCACCAATTAAGTGCCCATTTACACTTTTGTGTTATAAATGGATATCAGGGTTTTTTTCAACTGCGGCAAATGTTTCTGGGATGCTTGAATTTCTTGTGAAGAGAATATAGATGTCTTGGCGTTTTGAAAATTGCTACCGGCATTCACTTCCGGTCTCTCCTTCTTCCTTATACGTTCTTTCTCTCTTTAACTCTTCATTCGTATTTCCCCGTCGACTTCCGTCGGCGGCGGTGGCGGCGATTGGGAAAGGGAAAGAAAAATTCTGTGCCGGTGGACGTCATGCAGTGGCGGCATTAAAGGCCGCCACGGGGGGAACACAACAACAACATGGTCGCCTTGGTTTATGGCCGCCGAAATCTGCACTGATTCAATCGCACTGCTTCTCCCTGGATTGATTAGCTATGCTTTTACATCTTCTTTCTGTCCTCCGGGGTGATCTGTTATTTATAACAATTTTAATTTTTTTTTAATTCATTTAATGACTATGCCAGTCTACTCACAGCAGGTTAGTGTTGAAGGCAACCCGAGACGTAAATTGTGGGTTCAGAGTCTTCAGACACACTGATTTTTGCTGGCTTTTGTGCTGTGCATTGTTTGACCCAAACAATTCAAAAATTACTATATTTTTGACTGATTATGCGCAGCAGTCACTTTATGATGAAATTTAGCAAATTGATGTTCTAAAATTTTTAATAATGGAATTATTGGAAATATAGTGCAAAACGATGACACAACAGCTTTTGTTGGGAGCCTCTGGACCAAGATCCCAAAAAGTCCAGCTTATGTCTCAACATCCATACCATAAAAACATTTTGAATTTCAATTTTACTTTTATTTGAATTCATCAAACGCGAGTGTTGAAGACAATCTGGGATTAAGTCAGGGATTAGGACTCACTGTATTATACTTGGCTTTCTGGTTGAGCATTGTTTGACCTCAGTAACTCACATTAGTTTTCAACAAAATGTTTTGAAGGATTTTCCTGATGATTGCAGGAGAATGCAACCCTCAGACTGGCCAGGAACCTCTGGACCAGAATACCAAAAAGTACAGCTTTTAATTATTTCCCAACACCAAAAACTCTAGACAAAATAGCAATACCAACAAAAAAAAACCTGGCAGCCCTCCTTTGTTGCAGTTCTCTACTAATCTACTCAACAAAAAAGCTAATGCATGCAAAATAGCCTTTTGGTAGGGAAAAGGAACTATAGCAAAAAAGTACTTTAAATTAACCCACACCCTGCAAAATACTGAAATAAAATTGGACTGTGTCCTTTTGTGCAAGATTCAGCATTGATATTGTAGTTTTGTGCCTTTTCAGCTGAATGACTGGCTGATTCTGTGAATCTATTTTTCTTCTTTTGAGATCTGAAAAGTATCACACAAGATTCAAATTTAACTTGACTCATTTACTATGTGCTGCCATTGACTTTCACCCATTTGGGCCTCTTTCCTGATATTCTCAAACAAATATTCCACAAGATATGATTTCAAACCCTTTTTGAATTTCCAATTCATTCCCAAAATGGGTATTCCTAAGTTCAAAAAAACTATGTCTAAAGACTTCCAACATACTTGTTGCTAAATTTTTCCATGTCTACGTCATGTCTGGTATTCCTGTTAGGATACTGACCTGAAATACAGTACTGATGTAGCAAATTGTCGGGTCGTGCCAGGGCTACTTTGTAGCCCCTTGCTGTAGTGTATTTGCTGAGGACTCTAAAAAAACCGGTGCCTGGAATCAAGAGGTACAGAAAGGCAGGATGGAAGCTCCTGCTACCTTCTGCCAAATTTCACCTGCTGCAGAAACTGGTTATGAAAGTTGTTTAGGTCAGAGTTGTAGAGGAAGCCAGTGGTGACCAGTATGGTCACGCGCTGACTTCATCTGATGAAAAAAGCATCTCCCTGGGAGTTCCCAGTTGCGTTGATTGCTGTTCTGATTTGGTTCCTGATCTGTTGTGTCTGTGATTATTCTTTGAAGTGTCTGTATTATTTGCCTGACTGTTGTTAGAGCATTGAGAGTAAAACCTGAACTGTTCTTGGGACTCCTGTAAGGAGGATCCGGCCTTGTAAAGGCTGATTGCCCTGTTGATTCCTTTTGTAAGACATTTGTGTTTCCGGCACCACACAAATGTTAGATGTGCAGTACTGTACTTCCAAACTTTAGAATATACTTAACTCATTAGTAAGTGAGCTTGAATCCTCTCCCTTACAAACAGTTAGTTAACCCCCAGATTGTTTATCTTCACATACCAAAATGCTTGAGTTTGCAATACAGTATTTTAAAGAATGTGAATCACAATTTTTTTGGCATTCTTTGAAGCAGGATGAAAAATTTTCATTAATCAAATTAGGGATAAATGCTGATTCTTCTTTCAGTATACAGTATGACTGGGCCACACAACTGGGCATGCCCTCTTCCATGTGTGATCTGATGGAAATTTTCAAAGCTAAAATTTCTCCAGTGCCCAGGTGTTTCTGGGCACCCCCCCCCCCCCCTAGTACAGTATACTGTACATAAGAATGCTTTAGGAAACAAAGATTCTCAAAGTATTATCCAAACAAGAGATGACACAAATGCGAATCGAATATCTTAAACAATGACATACAATTCCACAAAAATATTTTCATCACTATTTTCCATCGTCATCATCCTTCGTCAGGAAATAATACCGCTGTTATGTATAATAGATTATCAAGTGAAAGAGAATTGAAACTAAACTAAAATTATAGATGAAATTTTAAAATCAATATTCGCTGTCTGTTTCGAGGGGAAAGAAATAAAATAAAAATGAAACGGCGTCCAGAGAACCAGACGAACACCAGAAGAACGCGTCATTCAACCTTAATGACTTGGCAAATTAAGCCCTTGCCGGTCTAATGACTTCCGACCCACACATACACACACACACACACACACACCCACACTCACACACACACGTGAATATACCACCCAATCTGTAATCCCATGTACAAAAAGCATCTCACGATATACTTACTGCAAGAAATAAAAATAAAAGGAAGAAGAATTTGGGGAAAACCCCAGGCTTATTAAATTACCTCTTCGCTCTCAACTTCAGTGAAATGTCTTCGAACCGGAAGAAAATGGGCTGGAGAGAGAATAAACAGACAAATGAACAGAAGCAGGTGTTTGAAATTGTCCAAACCTGCCCTTCACTTTTGGCAACACACACGTGGCCCCCATTATTTACTTTTATTTTATTGTTTCGATAAATACACAGGGTCCTGCTGGTGTCTGGTTCCCTTGTGATGGGGGCTTATTTTATCACCAGTCAGCCGGAATTGCAGCCATTATTTTCCAACCAGCTTTTTTCCCCCACAAATATTTGCAGCAAATTAGTTCCTTCAAATTCATTTCCAGAAATTCTGGCTGTAAGCCGTGTATATAGCAATCCTTAGCATCAACAAGTGTTGTTTCAAGAAGTTGATTTATTCGAGACACTTCACCCCAATAAAAAATGGTTGGAAAATTTAATTTCTTGAAATTTCAAATGAAGCACTCTTCTATAAAGAGTTAAAGACCCATAATATTCATTTCAACTCTGAAAGTTAGATTTAGTATCGAGCACTGCGAATGGAAAATAAAATATAAGCAGCCATCAAGAAATAACCTATGAAATTTTTTTTAATAAGGGAGATATAACTAAATAATACTTCCTAAATTTAAAGATCTGATGGATGCAGACCCGTTGGAAGATTCGTGTTTTTTAATTTTAGAAAACTGTCAATTTTTTGTAGGAAACTTTTTCTGTGCTTAATTCACACATTAAATGTACAGTACTTTATTCGAGATGAAATTGAAGTCAGACCATAAATTATCTTTTGAAAAACATTCCGGTGATTTAAGTTGCCGATTTTTCTGGATTGTTCAACACTCTTTATTTAGATGCGTAACAAGAAGTGAAATGAAATTGGAATGCGTCAAGCTTTTTTCAAAACAGTGTTGAATTAAAATTGCAGTTATGAGCCCTGGAACATATAAAAATCTGAAAATGATTGTACTGAAATGCAAAAAATGCATGATGCAAACGAGAACTAAGAAAATACGCATTTTTAAATTTCAGTGGGTTAGCTTGAACCTCTCTCTCTCTCTCTCTCAAAAATGAATTCTCCTTTGGAACGGATCCAAGGCGTCTTTTTTCTGAAGGTTGATGCGGCTATCACTTAAATGTTATCTTTTTCTCTCCTTGATGATGATGACGATCATCATTATAGTCATCATCTCCACCAAATTACACAGTCCCATCTCTCATGTGCAAAAAAAAAACTGAAAAAACACTTTTGCAGGTAATGAAACGCCGCGGTATGAAATAAATGAACCTCGCTTTGTTTCCTCCACCTCATTCGTAATCAAATGACTCTTCCTCCCATTGCTGCAAGAAGAAGAAATGAATTATTGCAAAGGAATGAAACAAAACAAACTCGGGAAAAGAAAAAAAACAGATGAATAAATAAAAATAAATAAAAACGAGGCACGAGGTGGGCTTAATTTCAGGGCCTGCTTCAAATGGCCGCTGGCGCCTCCGAACGACATCGCAATATGAAATTACGATTCATTAACCCGGACCGGGGCCTTTTCATTATTTCAACCTTGGTTCATCTCTCGCCTTTATTTCATTTTGTTTCGGCTCAGCAAATTGATGAATTCGGGATTCGTCCGGAAGTTTTAATCCGGAACAGAAATGCAAATAATTCCCGCGTTGCTTGAGGCTCGACAGCAGTCGAAATTTTCGGCCGAAACGGCTGATTTCTTCACTCAGCAGATTGATGAATTCGGGATTCGTCCGGAAGTTTTAATCCGGAACAGAAATGCAAATAATTCCCGCGTTGCTTGAGGCTCGACAGCGGTCGAAATTTTCGGCCGAAACGGCTGATTTCTTCTTGTCCAGGAATACTGTAATATGATTTCAGTCCTGTTTGATTTCCTTTTTTGGCGAACGAAGAAGATACGTATAAGAACAATAATAAGAAATATTGTATGCTGATTATTTAAATTCATACGAAAAGGCAACCGCGACGAATTCAGGGTTTCCTTGTCCTGTTTTGATGAAAATTTGACTTGAGTGGATGTGCTTTACCTCAAAAGAACAAGTTTCAAAATACCAAGTTCTGGAAAGGGTAACCGCAGAAAAGAATATGTGCGTGGAATATCGCTTTTCAGAAAAACATGCTTTTGAATTTCATATGAAGCTAATTTCCTATTCACCTGATCTGACTTGGCCAAAATCTGTTGGTTTTTTGCGGATTATGGAACAATCTTTGTCCACAAGGAAAAATCTACAATGATAGGGATGTTCTTTTTTTTTTTTTCTTCGATACAAAAGAGCACTATTACACAGAATGTCCTTAACTCATTTTAAAACTAAGAATAATGCACAAAAAAACATTCCATGGGTGAATGTAATCATTCAAGTACCATTGACAAGCATTGAAGACATGCCCCTTCATTTTTCAACTGAAAAGGGGAAAATTATTGAAATCTTTATCTCTGAATGAATTTTGTTTTATTTTCGTTATTCAATTATCGTTGCTTTACAGGTTGAACATTTAGCAATAAATACACTATTTCAATTACCCTTCTTATTAAATATTCTGACCGGATGATAATACGATGTTTTCTGAGAAGGTAACGCAGTTCCAAGTTGGCCAAGTATTTTCCATTCGAAATTTGGCTGGCAGATAATTGGTTTTCTCGTTTATGGTTCCCTCAGCATTATTAATTTTGCCATCCCTTTATTTTGGCGAAATAAAGCGGGAAACAGAGCCAATCCGGGCAACTGTAATTAGGACATAAAATGGGGGGCAATAAACTCGAGCCAATGGTTTGCTTCTGGTTATGCATGCCTTCCTGAGGATATAAAAATCAGATTATTTTCCCTGAACCTAGCAAGTACTTACAACGATGAAAACAATTTATAGTCAATCATGTTCAAGTACCGAGGAAACGCTGGGCATCTGCCAAATTATGTTGGCAGCAGGAGGAATTTCCACCGGAAGTCCGGAGGGGGGAAGGGAAACTTGAATTATTTCGCAGGATGATAAAAATACAAATATCCCTAGGGTTCTTCCCAAACGTTTTAATTGTAAATTTTTGGGGAAACTCTCGAGAAAAAGGCACGTGGTTCGAAATTTATTTCCGGGGCTGGGTTTTGGGACGTTGCTTCCCGACAAGCTTTGATTTAATGCGGGAGCATTTAGGGCTTTAGGACGAAAGTAAAGTTGACATTTTCAGGACATTACACATGAATTTTAAGAATTTTGAAAATCCTCTGATCTCTTTCAAATCTCATGGGTATTTGATACAAAATTTGACTCGCGATTTTGAGCAAGGAATGCATCAGAACACATATCGGGAGACGGTGTCTGAATATATTTCAACAAAATTCACTCCTCCTCGTCACTTAAAGAACTTCGGTTGAAGAATTATTTTCCCTAAAAAAAATGTGACAGAAACCAGAGAAGAAAAAATTATTGTGCTGCTTCTTTCTTACCTCGTGATTCTTTTCACTTGAATATTATACTGTGTGGTTCAGAATGAGTTTGGGGCCACTTGCTGTGGACACAGAAAATTGACTTTACCGGAGGGACACGTGGCAAAAAACGTTTGAGTGCAAATGAATGACCGCCCAGGCAATGAATTTGGAATCCTCCAAGTTTTTTTTCCCTTCTTTTAGTTACCTATATTTTTTTATAAGCTGTTTTTGTATTTATTTTTTTTAAAGAGGAGTTGAGCCCAGGTCGTTAATTTTCTGCTGCCGACCAAGAGAAGACCTTCTTTTCGTCTTGTTGACGTTTTTTTCCCCGGTCTTCTCAGTTGCTTTGATTGCTTGTTCACTTCAAGGAGTGACAAACGAGATTGCGTTCGTTTCCTTTGCCGCTGTAGTAAAAAATTGAAACCCCGGAAAATTAGTTTTGAGTAGCTTTTGGGGGCCGAAAGCCGTTTACATTTTTTCAATTTTGGGAATTCTCGCAGTTGATGAATGTAACGAGAATGCAAATATATTTCTGTTATTTCCTTCTACAGGTCTTCATTCATGAGTGTAAGTAAAAATTCGATAAAGAAATACTGTACAGCGTTTTTCATCATTGTCTGCAAGGGATCAAATTGTATTGTCATTTGAAGATGAAATTAGTCCTGCATTGATTTTTTGAATGTTTCTTTCACAAGCTCAAGACTTAGAAGGCATCTAATAAAATTAATTTCCCAAATGAAAGCAATTCATGCAGTCAAAAAGGACGATACTGATTGAACTTCAATGCTGAGCAAATATTCCTCTCATTCCAGGTTGAAATTTCTCCGGAATCTATTCTCTTTTTTTTTCTGCAAGCTCAAAAGTCGGAAGAAAACGAAAAAATTAAGTTTCCAAATAAAATCAGAATGACTGCTGTAAACAATTATACTGGCTGAAAATACAATGCTTCTATAAAGGTTCCCTTTATAAGATTATAAAGGTTGTGCAAATCTTGATTGAAACTTGTGAATGCTGAAAAGCGGCAAATGAAGTGTTCTGTTCATTCATTCATTCAAGGTTCTCTTCTACTGGCTGAAATTGAAAGCTTGAATCTTCTGGCCACTTTAATCAAACTGAAAATTTGCGCCAAGAATTAGAAGTGATGCTCATCTTTGGAATAATCTGTAAGATAACTATACTTCATTAATCCTAACATCAATTACTCAGTTGCGGTCAAATGCAATGATGGTTCCATGGTAATCTGTTAAATTGTCCAGTACAGGAGAAAAGGTCTTAATTTGAGAAATTTAAGATCGTTTCTCAAATGTAGATTTGCCTTATTGCTTTCATATCTTTCTTGAACAATAGTATTTTGTTTCAGCTGATAGATAAGGTATGCTTAGGTTCAAAGTTAACAAAAGGCTATTTCTGTGGAGTAGAATCTTTTTGAAATATATAATGTTTTTAGTTGATTCCTGCTCTTACCAAAGCAATTTTTATGGTACTTGAAAATACACTTTTTAATGCTATTAAAATACCCCTTGTAGTACAGTATTTTAGTTCAGGCATAGGAGATTTTTTGCAGCACCAAAGGTGTTTTCAAGGTCTCAACAGCTGTCTTGTTCAATCAAAAAGAAATGAAGGATTTTTAATATTTAAAGGTGTGTTCCAGGTCCCAATGGCTTTGTTGCAATCAGATCCATTAAACCCCTTGCAGGATGAAGTCTGGATTTTCTTGGTTGGGCTCAGGTTTAAATTTTATTGAAGGCCATGACAGCCAAGCCAGGTGGCCTAAAAAGTTAGACTTTGTCCGGTAAAAATGTGTTGCTGAGATTTTCCAAAGTCAGACTTTTTCTGCTACTCTTTTGTGGACTCTAAATGGGAACCCTTCTTCTGGTGCCCAAAATGAAAGGGCCAAGAAGCTGAAAGTAATAAAACTAATCCAGGGATAAGATTTTAAAAATTTTAGCCTTGGAGATGGATTTTTTGTTTTCTTTCTTGGGCAAAAATTTTCTGCAATACGGTATTTAAAATTAAATGCCAGAATTTTTCCTGACTTCACCCTGGATGTACTGCTATGATTTTTTTAAAGCTTCTCTTGCAGGCACCAAATTTTGCACAAAAAGTCCAACTTTGCCACCCAAGCGTTTAAATTTTATCTTCCACAGAGGGCTTTATGGATCATTTTCACGTGCCAGGAAAAAAACTCCAGAAAAAATCGGTCATGAAATTTCCAAAAGCCCTATTTTACATACATGGTGATTCGCTGAAAACCAAAAAAAATGAGGCAGGAAACCAGGTATTTGGTCAATCCAACAAATACTAAGCTGATCCATTAATCTAAGCATTTTTGCTTCCCTTCACCAATGCCCCCAGTGAAAAGACTTGGATCAAGTCCTCCGCTGTTTTGTCTCTGATGCAATTTCCTTTTTCTGCACCCCCCTCCTCTTTGTGTTTCATTTTCTTGTTCAATCAAAAAAAGAAAAAGAAGGAAACATGCACACAGACAGGAACAACAGAAGAAAGGAATAAGAAACCCTGTATAGTCATTAACGATTTGCCGCGCAAGCTGGCTTTTGTTCTCGGAATTGAGCTGTTTTCCACGGCTTCGGCACCCATTTTTGTTATTTGGAAAAACATATTCTATCGCTTGCTGTGAAAATGGAGACATGAGGCAAATAATGATTTCTTAATCCAGCGTGTAGATCATTAAACAAGGACATGGAATCGGCTTTATTCCCCTGTTCTGATGTTCGGGTTGCGTGTGTGCGGGTCCTTTTTTTTTCGCTGGAAGTGAATGAGGGCTCAGATTTTCTCATTTACTCCATTGCCCAGTGATTGTATGTATTCTTGCATGCTTATATATACATATGTTTTTGGCAGGTACGCCTTTTGTGTGTCCGCACGAGATGAGAAGTGATTAGCAGGTAATTTAGTCCCCATCGACTCCTCATGAAAAATGGAGGAGGAGAGAAAATAAAAATGTCTTCCTGGATTCTGAGCCACAAAAAAGGAAAGGGCGACTCAATCTACGAATCCTGGCGCCCCCTTTTTTGTATTTTTGGGGGATAAATATGGATAAGTGCGGAGGAAAATATACAAAATGGAAAAATGATCTCGATTATGAGCCGCTGAGTAAATGTGTTCCATCACCCACGCAGTGGAGAAATTAATCGCAATTTTACCCTGGAACATGACAGAAGTCATGCGAAATCCTCATCAGCCACTTATTGGGCGTTCAAGCTATTTTTTTGCCTGCCATTTTTTGGTGGGAAGAAGGAAGGTTTTCATTGCTTGTCAATGCCAATGAAAATGTGAAGAAATATTGGGAAACAAAGTTTCTGTTGGTGCATGGGTCATCCAAAAAGTTGGGAGTATTCATGCATTCATGAAGAACTTTCTATTTTTTATTCAGAAAAGTAAATTTGATTCAATGACAATTGACCAAAAATGCAATTCTTGTTCAAAATCGTGTGCATTGCATTTTATTTTGATTAACCCACTGAACAGTACTTTGAATGAATGAATGAACAGAACACTTCATTTGCCGATTTTCAGCATTCACAAGGCTCAATCAAGATTTCCACATCCAAACCTCCTTCCCACCCAACCCAAATCCACTCAATGACATTTAATCACTTCAGAGTAGGAAACAGAGCACAAATTGATAACAAAAATAAAATAAAATGCAATCCATGAAATACAACTGGACATCTGACGTGTATGCATACACCCATTCATTCCCTGACATTGGAAACAAAATATATGTAAAAATCAATTTAAAGCACAAGGTCTTCAGTACTTTGAAAAGAGGTTTTCAATGACACTACGGCTGTTTTAAATTTTATTCAAGCTGAAAATGTTCACGTTGTTTGATTTTTTTCAAAAATCAACACAGTGCATCATACTTGTAGAGAATACAATATTTGCTCAAGTGCCCCACACACTTCTCCCCTCAAAAATAATTCCTTGAAGTTTGGGACAGTAGAGCAAATGCACCTCAAATTTTGCCATTCCACTTTTTGATGACCAAGATTATTTTCCAAATGCCCATGATTTTGCTGTAAAAAGGTTTACTGCTAAATTTATTTTAAAACAAAGCAACTGAGGAGTTCAACAAGACATTTGTTGCATTTAACATACTGTGTATCACAGACTTGGTTTTCCCACAGCATTCAATATTTCATTGAATGCACCAGGTTGAAGACATATGTTGGAGTATATGATTTTGTAGGCAATGAAATTCAGTCACTAAGTTTCCCTGTCTGAATCACTGTTCAGACTTATGTAGAGCATAAAATATATTGTCCAAATTGCAATATGGCAACAAAAACTTTTCCTAGAGCCTGAGTTCAGATGTTTGTCCAGGAAAATGCTCATCACCACATTACGGACGCCTTTGGATCCAAGGTGATATGAAAATTGCCTGCACTGGACTTGACCACTTCTCCCCATTTTCAGCATTATAAATATTTTGGATTGTCCAAATGAATGGTGTTTTTAAAAACTTTTTCTTGGAATCATCTGCTGAGACTTGCAATTCTGGCTGAATTCTTGTCAAAATGTTACAGTGAAATTGGACCCAGAATTGGCTTCAATCAGGTTCTGTTTCAGGAAAAAACTTCATTGAATCTCCCTCAATAAACCCTCTACTGAACAATTGGAAAACTCATTCAACAAATTCAAATGAACTTTGTAAGATATTGTGCTCAATCACATCCAAAATTTCTTGCACTGTATACCATGTGAGAAGTGTCCAGCCAGGAAGCAAGAAAGGGTTGAGAAGTTCTAGGAAAGCTAAAACCTGGAAATCATGAGCCAGGGTGTGGTATTGTACATAATACAGGTGGTACCTTGAAGTTTTACCTCCCACAATTGGACTGGCCCAAACTTCAATGACTGTATTTGCTGGGAGGTTGACTTGCAATGTGACCTCCTTCAACCACCTTTCTAGTGATTTTGCTGCTGTTTCTTAATTTTACACACTGTCTTGAAATTTGGCCACTTTGCAATTTGACCACTTTGACCATACTTGCAATGGATTTGATATGAATTTTGGGGTACCAACTGCATTCCAGTACTATATTTACACTAGTTCATTTTTCCTTGAATGACACCCTGAAGAATTTCCCCCAAAATCTTCTTTAACTGCTGTACAGTGCTCTTCAAAATGAGTATCACTCCAATACTCCATGCAACATGATATTTACCAAGCATGGACATCAAGAAGTTGATTTACCATCAACTCAAAGGCAAACTCAGTCACTCTATCCTAGTGTTCCCCAACCTGTGGTCTGTGGATCAGCTTCAGTCCACAGCGGTTTTTTGCTGGTCCACAAGACATTTTCAGCATAAATAATTTTTGAAATTTGGGATGAAGTCTGTTCTCTCTTCCCAAAATTTTGGAAGGATAATGGCAGTTGAATTCTCTGATGAAAACAAAAGTCGCTTTTCTCCTAATAACACTTCAGACAAACTTTTGCCTACTACCAAAATAAATTAATTTAATGAATCATTCAGGGGAATCTTTCTCCAAGCCCACCTTTCCAATTGTTTTATGACATTCTTGAGTGAATTTTCTTGTAAGTACCTGCCCACTATGATTCAAGCAAAACTTTAGTGAGTCTGCAAAAATGTTATGAAACTTTGCAGGTCTGCAGAAATTTTTTTGGGAATTTGCTGTTACACAAAATGTTTTTTGGAAATTTGCCAGTCTGCAGGCCCAAAAAGGTTGGAGAATACTATTCTTAATACTGCTCTGTTTTATACCTGCTTTTGAATGTTCAGCTCCTAATGATTTTTACAGACACCCAGTGATTTGGTCTTCAAGATACACCCACATTTCACTATATTTTTCTTACACCTATGAAATAGAATCCCATAACAGAGAATCTGAGTGTAACACATTCTTCATAATAATGATTTCTTTGGTCCCTGCAGTTTCTCCCTGTAGACGTCATTTTATAAATGTTTTGGTTGAACAAGCTCATTTTAGGCTGTAATATAATTGCAAATTATTAGTTAAAAACTAAGAAATTACTTTTACATGTTGGTATGAGAAAATACCACAGAAATCAAGAAAAAATATATACCAGGAACTAATGGAACCCCATTTTGGAATGGGTTTCGCTTAACGAGCCCGAACCCCAGGAACTCCGCGTGGGGTCGAACCCTTTTGAATAATGCATCCTCTTATTACCTTAGTCTCGCCTAATTAATTCCCCGACACATTTAACGCTGAAATTTCAATAACAATATCTCAAATCACCGTCGCCGGCGGCAAAACTTTTCCGGGATTCCCGCGGGGCCTCGGAAAATTTAATCAACGTTTCGGATCGCAAACAGTACTTGAGGAATTATCCATTACAGTCCCACAGGAGGTAATTAATTACCCGCAATGATGAACGAAGTGAATGGAATCTGGACGGAAAATCATAAAAAAAATTTTGCCGACAAGAATATGTTTCTCTTTTTTTTTTTTTGTGTTGGAGGAGGAAAACGTCAGAGAATGGGGAGTTGATTACAAAGACCATCACCAGGAAGTGGGATCGAGTGGGTGTGATTAGCGTGATGAATTGCTCAGTGAATTATGTGTTTTTCTTTGCCTCAGGTTCGTCTCTTTTTCATTCAGTTGTCCTTTTTTTTTTGAGGGTGTTTCCGGTGGAATTGCGAAGCGGTTAATTCCGAGTTGCCTCGGACACTGATGCGAATTTAATGACCAGCTTGGCCGCAATGATATATCGGACTTAATCACACGCCCAGGCGTGAAACTTTTTGGCTTTAATAACGTGCACGTCACAGGCCTCTGACTGTTTTTTTTCATCTTTTTTTCATTGTTGAGAGAAAGAGAGTGACTGACCAACAGTTCCTCTGTTTATCCCATTTGTTTGCGAATTTTGTGGATGATGAGCGTTTCATGGCTGGGGGAACAGTTCTTCTTCCTTCTGAGACTTATAACCTCTCTAGATATGTATTCAGATGGGGATATGTACAAATCAGGACAGACAATTTGTGATTGGACAAATGTAGATGGAGAATTTGAGGCAGGGCCAACTTGAGACTGGGTCAATTTGAGACAGGGCCAATTTGTGACTGGAAAATTTGAGACAGGGCCAATTTGAGATGGAAAATTTGAGACAGGGCCAATTTGAGATGGAAAATTTGAGACAGGACCAATTTGAGATGGACAATTTGAGACAGGGCCAATTTGAGATGGACAATTTGAGACAGGGACAATTTGAGACAGGGACAATTTGAGACAAAGACTATCTTAATGTGGAGGGGAATTTGTTCAGGTTCTTCCAAAGATTTTAGTTATTCCTTGATGAGGAAAACTCCCTTGACCGTGATGTTGGACAAAACAGAATAACGCCCTGGGATCATGGACTTTTCACCAAGCAGTGCAATTTTCATTCATTTTCACACCCTAAACATATAACAATAGGGAGAAACACAGTCTAGTCATTTAATATCAAAATCTATATGATTAACAATGTCACAAATTCTCAAATTGTATTTGTCTCAATTTGTCCATGTCTCACAAAGTTTCAGTCTCAAATTGTCTCTGTACACAAAAATGTCTGTCTTAATGGGCCTTGCCTCAAATTGGCTTTGTCTTGAATTGGCCCAGCCTCAAATTGTCTGTCTCAATTTGTCCAAAATCCAACAAAAATGTATAAAACTGTATCTTATCTAGTTTTCTGCTGAATTTCATTTATTAATTTTTAAGGGCCAATTTGAGATGGAAAATTTGAGACAGGACCAATTTGAGATGGACAATTTGAGACAGGGCCAATTTGAGATGGACAATTTGAGACAGGGACAATTTGAGACAGGGACAATTTGAGACAGGGACAATTTGAGACAAAGACTATCTTAATGTGGAGGGGAATCTGTTCAGGTTGTTCCAAAGATTTGAGTTTTTCCTTGATGAGGAAAACTCCCTTGACCGTGATGTTGGACAAAACAGAGAAACACCCTGGGATCATGGACTTTTCACCAAGCAGTGCAATTTTTGTTCCTTTTCACACACTAAACATATAACAATAGGGAGAAACACAGTCTAGGCATTTAATATCAAAATCTATATGATTAGCAATGTACAAATTCTCAAATTGTATTTGTCTCAATTTTTACATGTCTCACAAAGTTTCAGTCTCAAATTGTCTCTGTACACAAAAATGTCTGTCTTAATGGGCCTTGCCTCAAATTGGCTTTGTCTTGAATTGGCCCAGCCTCAAATTGTCTGTCTCAATTTGTCCAAAATCCAACAAAAATGTATAAAACTGTATCTTATCTAGTTTTCTGCTGAATTTCATTTATTAATTTTTCCCTAAACTAGAGAGAGGAGAGAGAAGTTGTATATGTACAGTACTTTATTGGTTAAAAATAATTAGTAACTACCCCTATAATAGAAAATGAAGCTCCAACAAAATCCATTTAATTACTATATTTAATACAATTGCCTCATACAAGTACTCAGCACCTGATATAATTTGTGTACATGAACTTTTTGTTGCATTCATTTGATGAGATCATTTATTGTATGTTTACATTTTTTGAATTGAATTGTGAATTTTTCTCAGTGTATCAAGAGATGAATCATTACATAAAACTATGAGCATTGAAGACCCATAAAGCAACTTACATGTTTTTTTTTTTAAAGTTTTGCACCGGTGGTAATAATTTGACTTTTAGACTATGAGAAGAATGCTTCTTTGCATACATACTTTTGAACATTTTTCAATAATGACACCTTTTTGGATGAAACAGTTTAGAAAATTAAATGTTATGTGGTTTCCTAAATAAAATTCGTAGAATTGAGATTTTGTAAGATCGCGCCGCAGATGAAAAATGAAACAACTTTTTTTTTCGAAACACTGAAATTCCTGGGATCTTTATTTTTCCACACCTGACTCATCATTTCAGAAGACCTGAATTTTTGGACACAGTTCACATGCTCTCAAAATGAAAGCCTAAAACCTTTCTTCTCGACAGAGCTCGTTTTCCTATAATTTTCTTAGTGCTGAACTTCTCAGAAAAAAAAATCCGTCTTCACGGGGTTTCCAAACAAACAAACAAACAGACAAAAAAACCCGGAAACGAGGAAAAAACATTTCACTTCAGGAAATAACTTACAGTGCAAATTTTCTCTCCTCTTTTCTCAAAAAAAAAGAGAAGAGGATACAATTCCTTTCTTTTTTCGTCTACACCAACCCACATTTCATCATGAGATCCACTATAGCAGAGAAAATCCAGAGAATTATTTTGTTCTCTTACTTTTTTCACACTATTATAATCATCTCTTCTGAAAATCGAAAAGCACTTCTGTAAATCGATCAATAACTGGTTCGTTCAAATGTTTTCCTCCACGTTCGGAAAATGGTAATTTCGGATTCGACGATGAGAAGAAAAAGGTTCCGACAATAAGTGTGAGGGTTCGAACAACAAAAAAAAAACGAAACGCAAAAATCCGAGAGATTCTCGAAAGCCAACCGACGACACGCGGGTCACTGCGATGTTTCATATATATAAGAGCATACTGTTTTGATTGATCTTAATAATTAAAAATTTTTCAAAATGTCGAATCAACCGGAATGAATGAAAGAGATCAACTGACGACATCCGCGCCGCTTTTGCGGATCAGCTCCAATTTCATCTCGTGTTCGCGCGCCTTGAGTCGGAGAGCCGCGATGGAATTCCTCCGGGTGTCGACGTCGTCGGCGGCGCCGTTGTTGGCGTCCTCCCGTTTGCCGGCGGCTGTTGGGGATGTCGACGGCGGCGACGCTGGCGGCCCTGTCACTGACAACGGCGGCGACGCGGTTCCGGGGTTGGTGGCGGCCGTCAAGGCGCTCACGGGGGTTGTTAGAGGCGGACTCAGGCTGCCCTCTGACCCTGGTTTCGAGGGACGTGCCGACAATGAGGCCAGCAAGCTCTGTTTCGATTAGAAAAAAATTATAAAATAAATTAATGCATCAAACGAAAATGCTCCATTTGGAAAAATGAGAATTCGACATATATAGACTATTTTTAAAAGTAAAATACCTCATTTTTTATTCCCGTTTCGAAGAGGGACGTTTTCTAAATAAGACCGCCGAGAAAAGGTATGTTTCCATTTTTTTCAAAAAAATACATTAACTGCATCATTTAAAAGGTTTTTCAGAATGAAAAAAATTCAATAAATATTTTAGTAAAAGAATTTTTTAAATGTTAGAAGCAGGAGAGAAACCAACTTTTATTTCATCAGATACTTTCCTCTGCTTTTGTCTCTTCAGTATTTTCAATAAAGAGAACAGACTCCATTGCTAATTTTGATATCCAGTACTGTATTTATTATGTTGCAGAACATTTTCTGGGGACTATGGGTTGGGGACCATTGCTATATACAGTACAGTCAACCCCCGTCTAATGGACTTGATTCGTGCAAGGGACGAGTCTGTTAGACAAAAAGTCCTTTACAAAAATTCAATTACATAAAAAATTTAAAATTTCAATTTTCAACACTAATTTTAAACCAAAAGAAAGTCTGTTCAGCAAAAATCCCTTACACAGGAGGTCTGTTAGGCGGGGGGCCACTGTATTTACATCACAGTATATATACCATATTTACTTGAGTTCCACGTGCACCTTCTTTCCCAAATTTCAGAAGAAAAAAAAAAAGATGTGTGCGTCATAAGTGGGTACAAAATTTTCAAGAAGTTTTAGGAAGTATGTGTCCATATTATACTTGATTATAATGGAGAAGTTTGGAGCAAATGTATCAAGAAAACATTTTTGTACTGAAAAAGTTGAGAATTGATGAGATTTTTGTTCAATTCATGCCTAAAGTCAATTTTTTGTTTTTATTTTCAAAATTTTATGGTTTCAGATTCACTAAAAATTGGGGTGCGCATCTTACTTGGGGATACAATTTTAGCAAAATTTCAATCTAAAGAACCCTTCTGCATGCCTTACTCCAGGGTGCATGGTACTCAAGTTAATATAGTCCTATATACAGTCAAGCCTCTCTTACTCAAATTTCTAGGGACCAGGAAAGAAATTTGACTTGGGAATGAGGTTTTGATTCAGGGGGAATTGACTTGTTGAGGCTCAACTGTACAAATGCATGAATTCTTTGATCAGCATCTTTCTTTTTTTTTTTAAAGCACAAAATCTGCCAATTTGTGGGCACAATTTAAAGCCCCACAAGGTACTCAGACTGCTTTCCCAGATGATCATCAATTGATGGAACGTTTTAGAAAGAATCTTTAATTTGCGGAGGAATAGTATGCCAAAATTTACTTCACGAGACGAGTCTCACCTGGAAGGACGCCGGGTAGCCGGCCGCCGCGGAGACCGCGGGATGAAACGGCGCCAGCCCAGCGGCCGCAGCAGCCGCCGCTGCGAAAAACGGCGGCCTCAGGTCCCGCGCTGCTTGCAACGCTGCAAACGGCGACGCATGAAAGTACGCCGGATGCGGCAAGTGGGGGAAAAAGACTCCGGCGTGCGGCGCCGGGGGCATGAGGTACTTGAGCGCCGCGGCGGCGGCCGACGCATTGCGTTGTTCCAACAAAGACGCGGCGGCCAACGCGGGATGCGTCCCGTGTGGGGGCGGCGGTCGTGGCGGCCCGTGATGCGACTGATGATGCTGTTGTTGGGACCCGTGAAGCGGCGACGATGACACTGGGGAACCCGAGTGTTGCTTGCGAGCTGCGAAGTAGGCGAGTGGGGAGAACGGGGAGCCGATGGACGGCGCCAAGGCGGCGGCGCCACTGGCGTTGCTGACAACCGGGGTCGGGAGCGGCGACCCGACGAATGTGCTGTTGTACGGGTGGCCCTGCGGACCGACCTTTTCCTGCTTCCGCCATTTGGCGCGGCGGTTCTGGAACCACACCTGCAAAACAAAATAAAAATTTATGAAATAAAAAGGATCAAATACAACTTTAAATAAAAAAGGAGTCAAAAAACTTCCCAAATTACAGCAAGACCCCGAGATGTGGATGTAATTGGTGCATCAAGAGTATCCCTAAGTTGAGTCTCATTTTCCCTTATACTTATTTTACATAATTTTTAATTGGTGTTTTATGGACAAAATAATAACCTCCAGCATAGAGGGACTTCTTTCTCTCTTTTTCANTTACATAATTTTTAATTGGTGTTTTATGGACAAAATACTCACCATAATTCCATGAAAATAAAAATTTTCTCCCAATTGAATCTGATTCAATCCATATATTTTAACACAAAATGAACATTTTGGGGAATTGAATACTGATACCTCTGTACAGTACATAGAAATGTTGGCATTCTTTGTAAAAAAAAAATAGCATTCAAGTGAAAAAGAGAGAAAGAAGTCCCTCTATGCTGGAGGTTATTATTTTAATTAGCTAAATGGATGGTGAATGGGTTATACAAATGCCCAAAAACTTTTCTTACATCAATTTTAGGGTTGGAAATGTCTGTTTCTTGTAATTTGGCCTGAAACTTATTTGCAATTTTATCCCAAAATGTCCCGATGTTGAGTCAGTGTACTCATGTACGGCCTTTTTATTAATTTTTATGGGAAAATAAGTGGCAAATTGTCCACACGTCAAGGTGTCCGAATGTGGGGTTCTTGCTGATTCCTAAGATATACTGGCCTCATCCAGATTTCAAACTGAAATTCAATTTAATAGTGGAAGCTCAATGTGAAGTATTTTTTATAAGTTTTTCAGAAATAAATGCATAAATTCGCAAGACGAAATTCTGTATTGTCCTGTATTTATTAAAGTACCAAACACATGGCACATCTTTTTTAGAAAAACTAAGGCAGAAAATTAGGGTGTACTGTTTGTTGTATTATGTAGGTATTCAATTTTCCAAAAACAAAAATTTCAAGGACCCAAATATTAAATTCAAGACTCAGGAATGAATCTCTGTAAGTGAAAATAATCAAGCGGAAATTCTTTTTGGAATAAAAAATTTAGCAATACTAGACATTATTCGAATCAATTGCAAAATTGATTTATGACATATTTTTATTTTCTTTTTTAGCATTTCCAGTCAAGAGGGAACGTGATTCGCATTATTTTATTAGTTGAATAAATCTTGAAGACAACAATTTAATCTCTAAGTTTTGAGCATACCTTTTAAATCCATTTTTAGAAGAAATATTTCAGAACAAAGATGATGTTGATATCCTTTGCATTTTCTTTTGTGGGTTTGTTCATGTCAATCAATTCAAATTCATACTATCATGTATCTGAAGTGAAATTTGATGACATGCCCTTTTTTCTTTCAAATTCAAAATACAAATATTCCTTGCGCGGTTCACCATTTCTGACAAATGCTTACAATGCGTAGATTAATCTCTCAATTTTTGCTCATACTTTTGCAGAATAAAACTTGCAATCATGCTATATAGAAAAGCAAATTCGTCCAGCGTATCCACCGGTTTCATTCGTACCAAAGAAAACGGGACCATTTGCCTTCCTAATGAAATAGCAGCGATTTCATTCCACGGGTATATCATCAAGCGAAACTTTTAGCTCCCAGCACCGGGATTATTAGTCACAGGCAAAAGAAAGCCTCGTATATGTCGCAACACAGTATAATTAAATGCTCATTACCAGCATTCGAAGCCCCGGGAACCAAAGCGCATAATGAAATGACATCCCAGAGAACCAAAGCGTGACAAAACAAGCGCGCATGCGAAGATGAATGACCATTTGATTGCATTTCTGTGTTTGCCTCGGCAGTCATTATATATCCCTTGGTTGGGATCCCATTCTTAAAATCGCAGCCAAAACCATAGGAAGAAGTCCAGAGAGGAAGAATTACCCATTTTTTTTAATCCACCCGCAATTAATTATCCTGGCGCCCAGAGAAAGTTTTTTTTTTTCTTTTAAATAATCCAAAAGCAACGACGGTTTCCATCAGAGGATTCGTCCGGAATGGCGGCGTTTCAGGAATATAGAGAAATTCGTACCGGGGGCATCAGGGTTCCTTATAAAATTACCATCATTCGATCTTGGATCCCCCTCGGGGGTAATAATCTTTAGTTGGTCGGGAGAGAGAGGTTGAGGTTTCTGGGCCGCAATAAGCGTAATTAAACAGGCATTAGCCGGTAACGAAATGACACCCGAGGGAACTGGAACCGTGACAACAGGCGCGCATGTGAAGATGGATGGAGGTTTCATTGCTGCTGCAGATTCTGCCCTGCAATCAGATGGGCATACTGAAAGTTTCTTCCCTATTATAGTGGGACTTCAGATTTATTTTCTTGGATTATCCTGGGATTTTTTCTTGTGTTTTAATTATTTTTTGTGCCTGCTTCAATTTCTGCCTGTGCAGTTAAAGGCAAACCTCAATAACCCTCCACCATTTGTGAAGTTTTTGGCAGTTGAATTGAGGGTTTGTGGATTAACCCTTGGATGGCAGAGGTTTCTTTGTGATTGCACAGCGAGATTCAGGATTTGTTTTGGGGGGCTGCCCATTTTAGTTTGATCCAAAGTCACTGAATGCCTAGGTCTGGAAAAATCTGGGAGGCAAATTTTCTATAGTTTGTTGGGATTCTTCCATGCAAATCCTTAGCCAGGAACGCAGGGAAAAATGCCACCCACTGAGGTTTTTTTCATTCAAAATTTTCAGCAGGTTTAGAAAAAAAGATTGGACTTTTTCCTAACTTAGGCTTTGGTACAGAAGCGGGATTTTTTTTCATTTCCAGTGCGCAGTGGCATATTTTTTGAAAATATCCCTTTTTGCTGCACAAGAGTTAAAAGGTTTCAATGGTCATCAAAAAAACCCGAAATTAAAGTCGTATCCTGACAGAAAACAATAAAAATAACCCTCGGATTTTTAAATTATCCCTATAGCTAATTTTTCCAAAAAATAAATTGTCATCTTTGTGTTTTTTTTTCAAGAAGAGACCTCTCACAGAAACTAGCAAAAAGCCTCTTAAATTTTTTTTAAAGTCGGACACAAGTAACGAAGGAATTTAAAAAAGCTGTACATTTAAAAAACGTCTTCCGTTTTTTCCCCTTAGAATGAGAATTTGTTAAATTTCATCAAACAAAAGAGCGATTTTGCTGCTAAAATACGTTTGAGAATATTTCTGCTTTTCAAAATGAGAGAGAGCTTTAATTAAAAGAAGGTCTAATTTCTATTCCAACCGCCAACTGACATTCATATTCTATCCGAAGCAAAAGGAATTTTTAAGATTGATTAAATTGCTTTTCAAGTCCATAGGAATACATTTATCGCTGAAGAAAAACCTCGACTGGACCAGAAAAATTTGATTCATTCCTCCAGTTATTCGTGAACTCAAATTACGCTTTAATATTAAATATCATTCCCCGTGGAGACAAAGTAAAGAAGTGCTGAATATTTCCGAATCATAGTTTGAGTCAAGATCAATCCGTTCATCTCAAAATAAGCGCCAGAGATTTACCCCATGAAATTCCGATCCCTCATGCTGGGTTTCACACAACGAAAAAAAAAAAATTATGCCTACTTGTATTTTCCAATTCAAATCACTCCGCGAATGCCCGAGATCGAATTACAAAATCAGATTTATGAATAGCGGATTATAAGGCCTGTCCTTTTATTTATTTTTTTCCTCCCTCCAGCAATTATCCATCAATTCTGTCATCGATTTTACGGCGGCGCTGATAAAGTATTCATGCAAACCAGCAGGTGTTCAGCAGTCCAACGCAATGGGGTTCCTTCAATATAATTTTCTTCTAGTTTTTTGCCTAGAGTATCGACTTATGAAGTTCAGACTTTTGAAACGTAGGATCAATTTGGCAGTTCATTTCGAGGATGGGGTGGAGGAGGGGGATAAAGGGAGATTATCAGAGTTTATCGCCAAACTGCTGATGATGACTATAATTCTTCTCCCTCGAAGACGAAAAATGATATTGCCAAAACCATTTCTGAGGGGATTTCCCCTCTTGAATATTGGTAATCAGAAATAAATTTCTCATGGAGCAAAATATCGAATGAATATGAGATTTATGAACAAATGAGAAAATTTTTGAATGATCAGTCCAAAAAATCCTTTGAATTTATTACTAAAAGATTTTTCAAAAAAACCCAAAGTCCAGTATTTTGGTGGGCATCAACATTTTAATCCAATAGGCTCTAATGTGCTGTACAGTAGCTCCTAATGTATTGAAAATCATTTCATTATCTCTCCCTTATTTTTTCTATCATAAAAAAGATTTGATTTATTCTGTTTGAGAGAAATATCTTTGGAGATGTTTATTTTATTTTTTGTTGCATTTTATGACTCTTTTGTTTTGCATTTGAGATCCTTGCAAAAACAAGTTGTTTGTTATTTTGTGTTTTTTGGCGACACTGAGGAATTGACATAATCATGAAAGTGAGTTGTTTCATCAATGGTTAACATGAAAGCTTGAGCAGCAGGGCAATCAAAATTATGTGACAAAATTTTTCAAAAGGAAATGAGACAAATGTGCACACCACAATGCATGAAAGACCTTTTACATTCCAAACTTATGAAGGACAATTTTGTTTCCTCCTTTCATCCAAGTTCAGCATCCTTTCAACTCATTTAAGAAGCAATCCAGGTCACAGAGTATCACCATTTTAAAAAATCCTGCAATTCTTCTATCGTTTACACAACAACAAAACTGTCTGTTTCCCTCACTCAAATGTTGTGCTGGCCCCCTTGAAAATTCCACTTACAGAGGTTCAACCCTATTTGACACTTGAATATTCCATTTAGTGTATAGGTCTGAAGCCCAACTGTGTTTCATCCACCCAGCAACATTTTCCAACAGGAACCAAAGGTATACGCATATACCATGCCTTTAATATGCTGCATTGCACATGAATCCCATCACTGAAAGATGAAAAGCAGACGAAGAAGGCGGTGTGTGTGTGTGTGTGTGTGCAGTTTAATTAACCGTTCCCGGCGGCGGCCCGGGAACGCCTTCGGGACGAGTTTCCAATTCATTACTCAAGTGGCGGGCGGACGCGCGCGGCGTAATGACGCCCGTGATTCGCGGTAATTGCCGGCCCGTCGCCCCAATCCCGCGCCAGCCTGATGAGCACCCTCTGCGTCGCTAATGATTCCCCATGCTAATGACGCATCCCGGCCAGACACCCTTGCCTATGAACCCACTCTGTCCGATATGTTTCTGATATACCGTCACACCTAAATTTGCTGTCTTTTTTTATGCCTATTGTGCAAACACGAACATAACCTTGGTCGGAGAAATATTGGGGGAAATGAGAATCGCGAGAACGAGCATTGGAGGATGCGAGTGCGAGAAATTAGTTTCACATTCCTAATATTCCTGAAAAAATAGATATAAAACAGTTCATGTACAATCACATCTATGCTGTCTTATTTTCTTGCCTTATTTTGCAAACACGAACATAACTTCGGTCGGAGAAAGATTTGAAAAATTAATATTTCGAGAACGAGCATTGGAGGACACGAGTGTGAGAAATCAGTTTTACATTCGTAATGCATTTCAGAAAAAAATAAAATAATTCTTACACACTTATACATAGTATGCTGTCTTTTTTTTTGCCTTCTGCAAACACGAACATAACCTTCGTCGGAGAAATATTGGGTAAATTTGGGGGAAAATTGGGGGGGGGGGATACAGAATTTCAGAAAAACCTGCAATACAATTCATATTGCATAGCACCTATGCTGTGTTTTCTTGCCTTTTACAAACACGAACATAACCTTGTTCGGAGAAATATTTGGAAAATGAGTCTTAAACAATGCATATACTATCCAACCTATGCTGCCTTTTTTTCACTTGCGTTTTGCAAATACGAACACAACCATCGTCAAATAAATATTTGGAAAACAAGAATTTCTAGAACGAGCATCGGAGGACACGAGTACGATAAATTGATTCAACATTCGTAATATTTCACAGTGAGATGTTTTTTCTTGTAAAATTGAAAAAATGTTCATGCTGCAGGGCTGCCATGTATCTTCGTTTTTTCGTGGTTGTTCTTTTGATGCTGTGCATATTCAAAATTTGTTTTCTGTGGAAAACAGGAACTTTTTACATGCTTATACTGTTCCATTTTTATGCAAATCATGTACCAAACACACTTTTAATCTAAAAATTTGAACCAGGACCAGAAATTGAAATCAGGTATGAATTGTTCCTGATAATTTTTTGAAATTTTAGTGCTCCTTATATTCCCTTATAGTCGAATAACATCAGCTGGAGTCTTAAAACTGTAAGAATGGGCAAGCGAAAGTTGAATTCAATAGAATCAAATAGTTTTAAAGATTATTACAGCATTAATAATAGTTCCGGTAAAAAAAGAAACGCAGTTGAGATGCAGATTTCAAAATTTTGTAGGCGTAATTGTACTTGAGGAGTCAATTTTTTGACGCAAAAAAATACGAAATTGAATGAAGATAAGAATACATCTTCGATAGAAATACATTTCCCACAAATTTTTTTTTTCGCTAAAAGCATATAGGTCTTCTGTATAGGGGTCCACGTCACTTGAGTAAATACATTGTATTTATACTGTACAGGACCATGTAATTTTTTCTGCAGTTGGCTTTGTTGTGAAATCGATTTAAAGCATTCTGCAGTGCTCTATAGTAACAAAGAAGCAAGCAAGAAAACTACACTCCTTGTGGATTGCCCCTTTGTGTACAAAGGGTAATCCACGTACAATCGGTAAAACAAATTGCATTATTTTTTAGATCGAGTCTGAGTAAGCTTATATGAAATTTCAGTGATTGTGATATTCTGCACACTTGTTCTTTTGTGGAGTAGTTTTTTTTTAACTTAGTCCTCTGAAAGTTGTTCTTTTGACGCGAAGCACATCCACTCGAGTAAAATTCCTATAATGAAGCAAGACCAGAAAACCCTGAATTCGTCTCGGTTGCCTTTTCGTATGATTTTAAATAATCAGCATATTTCTTGTTGTTATTCGTATCTTCGTCGTCGGGCAAAAAAAAAAAAAAAAATCGAACAGGACTGAAATCATATTACAGTATTCCTGGACATCGAGAAGAAATCAGCCGTTTCGGCCGAAAATTTCGACTGCTGTCGAGCCTCAAGCAACGCGGGAATTATTTGCATTTCTGTTCCGGATTAAAACTTCCGGACGAATCCCGAATTCATCAATTTGCTGAGCAGAAACAAAATGAAATGAAGGCGAGAGATGAACCAAGGTTGAAATAATGAAAAGGCCCCGGTCCTGGTTAATGAATCGTAATTTCATATTGCGATGTCGTTCGGAGGCGCCAGCGGCCATTTGAAGCAGGCCCTGAAATTAAGCCCACCTCGTGCCTCGTTTTTATTTATTTTTATTTATCCCTGAGTTTCTTCTTTTCCCAAGTTTGTTTTGTTTCATTCCTTTGCAATAATTCATTTCTTCTTCTTGCAGCAATGGGAGGAAGAGACATTTGATTACGAACGAGGTGGAGGAAACAAAGCGAGGTTCATTTATTTCATACCGCGCCGTTTCATTATCTGCGTAAGTTTTTTTTGCCTTTTTGTGTTTTGAAAAGGAGAGATGGGACTGTGTAGAGGAGAGAAAACAAGAAAACTTTAATTGATGGTGACATCAGCCTTCGGGAATAAAAAAAGACGCCGTGAAAGCGTTCCAACCGGTGATTCATTTTTGAGAGAGAGAGAGAGAGAGAGAGGTTCAAGCTAACCTTTTAAAATTTCAAAAAACTCGTTTTCTTAAGTTCTCGTTTGCAGCTTGCATTAGTCGCATTTCAATACAATCATTTTCAGATTTTTACATTTTTCAGGGCCCATGCGTTAATTCTACAGTACATTCTCTTGCAAAAAGCTTGACACATTTCAATTTTTATTTCACTTCTTGTTACGCATCACAATGAAGAGTGCTGAAAAATCCAGGAAAGTTGGCAGCTTAAAACTTCAGAACCTATCTGGAAAGATAACTATGGTATATGACAAGTTAAAGGAGTACTTTGTTCATGTAAAAATTTCGACATTTAATGTATGTAGTTACTTCAAAGTATGTAATTTGGGTACCAATTTTTTTTGTGAAGGTTATTACCTAGTCGTAATTCGCCAAGAAGTAAATTACAAATTGTAATGTTGGTCAATTTCCCTTATGAAACAGATGTTGATAGTTGTTTTAATTACTGTTTATCTTCTGTAATATAACTTTGAAAGTTGCTTCAGAAGAGTGCTTTATGCAAGAGTGTTTAAAATTTCAAGAAATACAATTTATCCAACAACCTTTTCTGAGAGGACGGAAATGGCTCAAAAAATGACTCAGCTTCCTGGAAGAACATTTTTTCTTTAATAAATTTGAAGGAACTATTGTTGAAAATATTTCTGGTGAAGAAAGCTGGTAGGAAAATAATTGTTGCAATTCCGGCTGACTGGTAAACCCTCGCAAAGAAACCAGACACCAGGACCCTGTATCTATCCAAACAACAAAATTAAAAAAAATAATAATAATGGGGGCCACGTGTGTTGCCAAAAGCGAAGTGCAGGTTATTTGGACAACTTCAAACACCTGCTCCTGTTCATTTGTCTGTTTTCTCTTTTAGCCCGTTTTCTTCCGGTTCCAACACATTTGTCCGAAGTTGAGCGAGAATAAGAGGTAATTTTATAAGTCTGGGTTTTTCCAAACTTATTTTTCCTTCTCCTTTTTTTTTTTTGCAGTATCGTGCGATGTTTTTCAGATGTGTGATTACACAGACAGGGTGGTATATTTACGTGTGTGTGTGTGTGGGTCGGAAATCATTAGACCGGCGAGGGCTTAATTTGCCCAGTCATTAAGGTCGAATGACGCGTTTTTCTGGTGTTCGTCTGGTTGTCTGGACTTTTTTTCAGTTTATTTTTTCGTCGTCTCGAAACAGACAACGATTATTGATTTTTTAAATTTTGCTTCTAATTTTAGTTCGGTTTCCGTTCACTTTCACTCGATAATGTTTGATGCGCGACAAACGATATTCATTTTTCAGTGGATGGCCATGGAAAATAGGAGTGACTTTCTGTTGTAAACGCTTTTTCAAAAGTCAAGTACGGGCAATGATAAATTATTTTTCGAGTAGCAAGTCAATGTTATAGCGATTTTCTGTTTGCATTTGTGTCATATTTTGTTCAGATATACCGTATCTACTTGAGTACCACGTGCCATCAAGTAAGGCACACACAGGGGTTTTTCAGTTGGAAATTTTGCTAAAATCTTATCCCCAAGTAAGATGCGCACCCCAATTTTTGGTGAATCTAAAACCACAAAATTCCAAAAATGAAAGCAAAAAATTGACTTTATACTGTACATGAATTGAACAAAAATCTGATCAATTTTCAACTGTTTCAGTACAAAATTGTTTTCTTGTTACATTTGTTCCAAATTTCTCCATTATAATTAAGTATAATGCACACATAACTTCCTAAAAATTCTTGAAAAATTTGTACCCGCTTATGACGTGTGCCCTTTTTTTCTTCTGAAATTTGAGAGAAAAGGTGCGCGTGGTACTTGAGTAAATATATGGTATAGTAACTAATATTTACCTCCAGAAGCCTGAGGTGATGCATTTCCAATTCACAATATTATTTTTTACCTCATTGAAGCATTCCAAAAAATTCTGAATTGCAATCTTTGAAATACTTTACTGCATTGTAAACTCAATCATTTTGCCTTGGATATATTGGATATAGGAATTCTCATGATTGAACTTCTTGCCTCACATTTAAGTTTAAAGAAAAAAATTCGCTTTTCAAGCAATGGGATACGACAAAATGTTTCAACAGAAAAATCAGCAAAAAATTATACTGTAATTGTAGGAAACAGATGAATTGATTAAATCAAAATCCGAATTTAAATCCAATTAAGATCGCACCATTCAATTTTACATTGTGTCCCATGTCTCGAATTTTGCTGATTTGTTGTTTTGGATGTTATTGGCACGTGATTAAAAGCTCAAATTTTTGGGCGGATCTTGGTCCAGAGGTTCTCAGTGAAAGCTTTGCGTCGTTTTTGTAATCCCATCATAAAATGTAATCGAACATTATAATTTTCAAAATTTCATCATCAAATGACTGCATGCGCATAACCACAAAAAATATTCCGATTATTTAATTATTGGGGTCAATAAGCAATGCTCAAAACGAAAGCCAGCAACAATCCAGTGATTCAGAATCCCCAATTTACGTCCATGGGTTGCATTCAACACTCAGATGAGATGATGGTCATGAAATGATTTTTAAAAAAAATAAAATTGAAATAAAAAAAAAATCAGATCACCTGGAGGCAAGAGGGAAGATGGAAAAGCATAACTAATCAATCTGGGGGAGAAGCAGCGGGATTGAATCAGTGCAGATTTTGGCGGCGATAAACCAAAAGGCGACCCTGTCGTTGTTGTGTTCCCCCCGTGGCGTCCTTTAATTCCGCCACTGCATGACGTCCGCCGTCCACAGAATTTTTCCTTTCCCTTTCCCAATCGCCGCCACCGCCGCCGACGGAAGTCGACGTGGAAATACGAATGAAGAGTTAGTTGAAGATGGAAAAAAAAAAGTATATGAGGAAGACGAAGAAGAAGACAGAAGTAAATTTGCCCGTAACAATTTTTGAAACGCCAAAAAGACCCTCTCTATATACCTTCTTATTTTAGAAAAATTCAAGCATCCCAGAAACATTAGCCACAGTTTAAAGAACCCTGATTTCCATTCATCACCCATTTATAACCCGCAGGTATAACTTATAATTTGGTGAAGATTCTCTTGGATTTTCTATATTTCATAAAACAAAATGAGTCAAGCAGAATTCGAAGAAAATCTGCATTTTGAGAGGCTCCGAAAAACGTTTCTGAGTCTCAACCTTTTGCTATATATATTTGATCCCACAAGTGGGAAGATATGAGTTTGGGAAAAGATAGTGTTTTTCTTGAAAATTTCTGGCTCATCCCTGCCACTGAAAACTCAGGAGCATCCAATGCCAATTTGTGTGCCAATATACCACCTGATTGCTGCATTTGTCATTTCATTAAAAAAAAACCCCGCATCCCTGGTTTATTGACCTTGCCCAAACATACGGATCATTTTCGTTTTTTTTTCAAATTTATGAGTCCACGGGCAACAAGTTTCAAAAATAAATATGCTTTCTCATAGCCCAACAAGAATTTACTCCATTTAGTGACGCTGTGAATTCTCCAGCTAATCCATTTAATCTCCGGTCAGAATGTCTTTGACAAATTCCTGCTTAACTTCTTGAATAAATTTTCTTAAATTTAGAGAAGGTCATACTGAAAATGCAAAAACACTCAGAAACAAAATAAAAAACTTTAAGCACAATCAAGAATAAATGTATCTGCAGAATCTTTCTGGAAGCCGCTTTTTTCTTGTAAGATTGTTTTTCATCGTCTGATAAAAAAAAAATAAGTTGCGTTTTCATGCAGTTAATCAAGAACAATGTCCCTTATTAAATATGAAATAAAAATGTATGCGTATAGTTCCTAAAGTACATTATCCGGGGTACCTTATTTGCGAATAAACCGGATATATGGACAATTTGAAAAATCCGAATAATGTTCATAAATTATTCATAATTTTTTTTTTCGTATAAAAGAAAGCTTGAATTTTATCCTGTGCTCATAAGGGGTTAACTCTGGGCCCCCCGAGTCAAAGCCGTTTAACACCCAGCCAAGAACATCCCCAAGATAAATGCTTCTTGATTCATTATACCCACTTCTCTCCATTTAATCCAGCCAGACTTTTATATATTTTCCCTCACTTGTTGAACCCCTTCATTTTTGTATGGTTATTTTTTTTATTTTTACTGCATGGTAAATTTATAATTTTTTCGTTCAAGTTTCTTTTCGGGGTGTGAAACCTGGTCCCCACCCACGGGGCGAGGTGTCATGGGCGTCGATTCATCACCAGGGTTTCCTGTGGTGGCCCCGGCCACCCCGTGGTGCCTAATGAGCCGATTAATTTTCATCATTTTTAATTAAGCTCCGGCTGGGTTACTTCCTTTTTTCCATACTTTTATGCTCAAATCTTTTTTGTTGTTGATATTTTTTATATTCTTTGGCAGTGTTGGAACGGAAAAAAAAGGCCTCTGATCCGCATTGAGTCTGGCATTTATTGCCGCCATTCTTCATCCCCCTTGTTGCGGAAAAGGAACGGGAAACACTTGTGTATGTGTGTCCGGTATTATAGCCGAAAGGTCGGGTTCCTGTCGCTAAGATTAACAGCTTCTGTAAAATTAAATACCATTTACCGCCAACACGTATCCCAAGTGGTTCTGTATATAATAACCCGACCTGGTGGTTGGTGTAAATTGAAAACGTGAATGTTGTTCACGTCTCAGCTAGGAGAGATGGGTTATGGGAAAAGTGGGAAATTTTTCTTGTGGGCGTTTTAACGAGCCTTGATTTTATTTTTAAATTTATGTTTTTTCTAAAGACATTGTTCAGAGAAAACGAATTGAAGTGCGCATTCTGGGATTGTGATTTTTTTTTACGGGAATACAGTATATCAAAAATGAATGAATATGTCCTCAAAATTTGACCCTTGAACATATGCATCATCACTGTTGGGATCAGAATATTTGGAACACTTTTTTTATAGATTAAAATACAGTATACTACTATCAGACAGGCTATGGCCAGGATGCTTTACACCCTAGTGTAAGGTTGATTTATTTAACAAGAAGCAAGATTTCACACCAATCACGGATGATTTTTTGACAACTTTTGCATGAGACTGCCAAAACACGACCGTTGCCAAATAAAGAGTTCTTGAAACAAGAAAATTCTCTCAGGGTCATTTTGTACTTGGGGACTGAATGATGAAAAAAAAACACAAGGATAGCATAAAAAAACAGTGGGAACTTGAGGTCAAACTTGGTCCCATGAGCTTCCTGAAGAACCGCTTAATGCTGATCCATTATTGGAAGTGTTTTTTTTAACCATGGGTTTAATGTATGAAACTTCATTGATGTATGTAATTTACAGCTTTAAAAATGTACTTGTTTCATGAGGAAATTGAATGCTTTTTGAAAACGTGGTTTTTTAGATTAATTTTTTAATCTACTAAACTTTTATTTGCAACAGTCACTTCTTCAGTTTAGTGGCGACATCTGCCAGCTTGTGCCGACAAGACAACCAGCATACATGTATTAATCGATTTTCTTTTTTCCAGTACATTCAATTATTAACATTCAGCAATCATTGTGCTTCCCATGTTGAAGCCTTTCTAAGTTTATGGAATTTGATTTTTTAGGAAATAATTCCTGACATTTTACAGCAAGTAAAACGTTGCGTCATACGCGTCGAAAATTTGAAATAAAATGTGATGAGAATGGGTGCATTTTCCTGGTGCTTTACTTATTTTATTCCTTCGAAATATTTTTTAACACAAGAACAATTCGAATATTCCCGCGCAAGAAATGGAAAAGTTTGTTGACCAAAATTAGGAGGAGGAACCTTATGCTTTTCTATTACCGTATTAAAAAAAAAACCGAACCAAGCGTGGAATCGGTTATTTCAACTGATCAATTTGAAACCCCTTTTAAAAATAAGCTGCATCTTTTATATTCCACAGAACCATACAAAAACGCGGGGAAATCATTAATCATCATCAACACAATCAGCGCATGGAAGAAGGGCGACGCAACCAGCGAGACAACAGCAAAAAAAACAAACAAGGAAAAGACCTTTTTATGATGCTAATGAGTCCCTCTTAATGAACCACTTCATGCACAGTAGCCATAAAAATATAAATACACTAACCCTGTTTCTTTTAATAAGCACGGAAAAAGAAAAAAAAACTCACCTGAACCCGAGCCTCCGTCAGACCAACGCGTACTGCAAGCTCCTCTCTGTTTGAAAAAAAAAATGAACAGAAGAAAAGAATTGAATATTTTTTTGATCACTGAAAACCTGGGATAGAAAAGCGAATGAAGCATCGGAGCAATTATCTTCACAATGAAAACCAGAGCGTGATGGCACGGATTTTTACATGCGGGCTTTGAATTGAAGGAGATAAAAAATAAAAATAAAGAGAGAAGCCCCCTGAACTATACAAAAGGGCTTTGTTTTGCCAACATGCGCCGTTCATTAAACGCTGGACGTCCAACGCACTGGGATTCCGAAACGCGAAAGAAAATTCCAGTTTGCTGGAATTTGAAGCCAAAGTTACATATTCAAAATTGAATTTGAATCTTCAAAAGGCATATAATCATCCGGAGAAAAACAGAGATCGCAGGGTTCTTTGACATAGTGAATGCAAGGAGTAGAATTTTTTCCTAATTTCTTCTTTCATATTTGAGACCCCCACATGTGGACGTAATTGGTGTATTAAGAGTGTCCCTAAGTTGAATTGTCCGTAAGTTGAGTCTTGTTTTCCCATAGACTTACATTGCATAATTTTTAATTGATGTTTTATGGAAGAAATACTCTTCAGAATTCCATTACAAAAATTTTTGCTACTTGAATTTGATTCAGTGAATATATTTTCAACTGGATAAGAACATTTGGAGCATTTAACCCTCGGACAGCTGAGGGTTCTTTTCCATAGCGGGACAAAGTCGGATTATTTTTGTATCCTCCCGCATTTTCACTTTTGGGAAGGTCACCAAAACCCTTCCAGGTGGGCTGAGGCAAAGTCAGGATTAATCCGAAAAAAGCCGGTAGCCCAACTGATAATTTTTTTTTACCTGCAAAATTTGTCTGTGTTCAGAGAAAAGAGCTTTGGGATTTTTCCTGACTTTGCCCTTGACCACCTGTTATCATTTTTTTCCAAACCTCCCTGAGGTGCCACAAAATTTTGCAAAAATAGTTGAACTTTGCCGCACAAGGGTTAATAGTGTATCTCTGTATTGTACATTGCATTGTTGGCATCTACAAGAATAACATTCATGTCACAAAGAGAGAAGGAAGTTCCTCCATGCCTAAGGTTTTTTCCAATTAGCTGAATGGATTGGAAAATGATGGGAGAAATCACAAAGATTATTTCTTGCATACATATTAGGGTTGGAAATATCTGTTTCTTGCAATCCAGCCAGATGAACGTCAATTTTTGTGAAATTTATTCGCAATTTCATCATTCAATGTCCTCATGTTGAGTCAGTGTCCATATGCCAGGCCTTTTTAAGCTCTTTTTATTGACAAATAAGTGTGCCTATTTTGAATTGTCCTCATGTTGAGGTGTCCGCATGTGGGGGTCTCACTGTAACTGCATGAGGTGAAAACTGTAGTTTTTTTAGCATCATAAATAAAACAGAAGTTTGAACATGACTCAATACTCAATTATGCATTAAAACGAATTGACAATTTTTACTATTATTTTTTTCGGTGACTGATGCGGTTTACAGGTCATCATAATGAGACATGGAAGAAATATTCGGAGCAAAAGTTGATGTTTGCAATGAAATTCAACCCAGAAATAGCAGTTTTCTGGGGATCAAAACGTTCAAAAGCTTTGAAATTCCAGAGATAGGAAAACTATGACTGAACTTAAAATAATATTCCAGAAAAATGAAGAAATGGAGAAAAAACTGTCAAAAAAAACGAGGAGATCAACGATAAATTTGCCGGCGAAATGGCAGCTTTCAGCGCCAGAAAATACAGCATTTTTCTTACCAATGCGATAACGAGTGAATCTTTAAAAAGTTATAAAACATAAATTTGAGAAATACAGCAATAAAATATTAAGATTTTTGGGATGCGATGCTTGGGGACATCTTCGGAAGCAAACTCGCGCAAAATCTTCATCGGTTGACAAATGTCGTCTGAATTTCAAGAAAACCGGTGAGTCAGACGACCAGGTCTTGAGAGACTGATTCATCTAATTTTTTTCCAACATTTTCTGCTGAGTTGTTAACATCATTAAGTTGATTAGCCGTGTCAAGGAATTTCCTTGCATGTACTCGTATTCCTTCCTTTATTCCTGGTTTTTTTCACGAATCCCCGTGTTTCCGGTCTTTTGTCATATATTCTGTGCAAGATATAGAAGCCGATTTTTTCGCCGCATTCTTTTTTCTAAATTTCTTCTGCCTGTTCGTGAAAGCAAATTTGTTCCGCAAAGTTCCCCTTTTTTGATGGGTTTACGATCGTGATTCGTGACGGACTTTCAAACCCCGAAATCAGAGATAATTGCGTTATTAGCAATCAAAAGCACGAAGAAAGAAAACGCGGCTTTTTTTTAAATAATTTTACAGTGCGCCCTCGAAATCTGGACTGATTTACAAATATAAATGTTTCGAACATACGCCATGGAACATTTATTCGGAACAACTGAAAGGTCATTCCTGAATCATTTTTAAAATTTATATCCTCTTTTGGGCTTGATTAGATAAATAGAAAAAAATTTTTAAAGACAAATTTCGCAAAAGTTCTCTTTCTAATTTAAATTTCTCAAATGCGTTGAAATTTAAGCTACTAAATTCATTATAAATTCAAACCTGGCAAGACGAGTCGTTGGATTGTGTTTGATTCCTGTTCTAATGATCAACGAGCACATTTAAAAGATTTTTTAATGTGTACACATTTTTTAACATTTACAAGATTGTTCCTTTAAAAAAATCGCCAAAGTTGACAAAAAATATTTCGAACGTTCCTTCAGAACTCATAAACTGGAAAATGCACTCAAAATCAAACGAAAGTTTAAGTCAAATGTTTCTCAATTGGAAAAATTTTCCATTTACGGTGGCGCGATTTATATTTTATCCATCGANATGGCACGGATTTTTACATGCGGGCTTTGAATTGAAGGAGATAAAAAATAAAAATAAAGAGAGAAGCCCCCTGAACTATACAAAAGGGCTTTGTTTTGCCAACATGCGCCGTTCATTAAACGCTGGAAGTCCAACACACTGGGATCCCGAAACGCGAAAGAAAATTGCAGTTTGCTGGAATTTGAAACCAAAGTTACATATTCAAAATTGAATTTGAATCTTCAAAAGGTATATACTCATCCGGAGAAAAACAGAGATCGCAGGATTCTTTGCCATAGTGAATGCAAGGAGTAGAATGTTTTCCTAATTTCTTCTTTCATATTTGAGACCCCCACATGCGGACATAATTGATGCATTAAGAGTGTCCCTAAGTTGAATTGTCCCTAAGTTGAGTCTTGTTTTCCCGTGGACTTAGATTACATAATTTTTAATTGGTGCTTTATGGATGAAATAGTCTTCAGAATTCCATGAAAAAAATTGTTTGCTACTTGAATTTGATTCAGTGAATATATTTTCAACTCAATAAGAACATTTGGAGCATTTAAAAGTGTATCTCTGCATTGTACATTGAATTGTTGGCATCTACAAAAATAACATGCATGTCACAAAGAGAGAAGGAAGTCCCTCTATGCAATAAGTAATTTTTTTAATTAGATGAATGGATGGGAAAATGATGGGAGAAATGACAAAGAATTTTTTTGCATACATATCAGGGTCGGAAATATCTGTTTCTTGCAATCAAGCCAAATAAAAGTCAATTTTTCTGAAATGTATTGGCAATTTTATCATGCAATGTCCTCATGATGAGTCAGTGTCTGTATGTCAGACCTTTTTTATGCCCTTTTTATTGAAAAATAAGTGTCCCTATGTCCAATTGTCCTCATGTTGAGGTGTTTGCATGTGGGGGTCTCACTGTGTCTGATTGAGGAGAAAACTGTAGTTTTTTCAACATCATAAATAAAACAGAAGTTCAATCATGAATCAATATTTGTAATATGTATTAAAACAAATCGACAATTTTCAATATTTTTTTCGGTGACTGACTAGTTACACAAGTCATCATATTGAGCCATGGAAGAAATATTCGGAGCAAAAGTTGATGTTTGCAATGAAATTCAACCCAGAAATTGCAGTTTTCTGGGGATCAAAACGGTTAACAGCTTTGAAAATCCAGAGATAGGAAAACTGTGACTGAACTTGATATGATATTCCAGAAAAATTAAGAAATGGAGCAAAAACTCTCAAAAAACAAGATCAACGATGAATTTGCCGGCAAAATGGCAGCTTTCAGTGCCAGAAAATACAGCATTTTTCTTACCAATACGATAACGAGTGAATCTTTAAAAAAGTTATAAAACATAAATTTTAAAGGTTACACCAACAAGTAGTAGAGCGTCCGCAGTGCAGAAAAAAAAACAAAAAAAAAATGAAAAAACAATTGCAGAAGTGGGATTCAAACCCACGCCTGCAGAACCAGACTATGACCTAAACGCAGCGCCTTAGACCGCTTGGCCATCCTGACAACTTAAAGTTAATTGATGCATTTTCAAGTAGGCAAATTAATTCAAGGTGCAAAAGGCCACAGACACACGCTACACGACCTCCTTATTATTCCCCCCCAGACCCCTGTAGGATCCTACTGGTCGTTCCTCCCACTGTGGACATTAAAAGATTAAGATTTTTGCATACTATGCTTGGGGAAATTTTCAGAAGAAAACTCGCGCAAAATCTTCATTGGTTGAGAAATGTCGTCTGAATTTCAAGAAAACCGGTGAGTCAGACGACCAGGTCTTGAGAGACTGATTCATCTAATTTTTTTCCAACATTTTCTGCTGAGTTGTTAACATCATTAAGTTGATTAGCCGTGTCAAGGAATTTCCTTGCATGTACTCGTATTCCTTCCTTTATTCCTGTTTTATTTTTTCACGAATCCCCGTGTTTCCGGTCTTTTGTCATATATTCTGTGCAAGATATAGAAGCCGATTTTTTCGTCGCATTCTTTTTTCTAAATTTCTTCTGCCTGTTCGTGAAAGCAAATTTGTTCCGCAAAGTTCCCCTTTTTTGATGGGTTTACGATCGTGATTCGTGACGGGCTTTCAAACCCCGAAATCAGAGGTAATTGCGTTATTAGCAATCAAAGGCACGAAGAAAGAAAACTCGGCTTTTTTTAAATAATTTTATAGCGCGCCCTCGAAATCTGGACTGATTTACAAATATTAATGTTTCAAACACACGCCGTGAAACATTTAATCGGAAACAACTGAAAGGTCATTCCTGAATCATTTTTATAATTTATATCCTCTCTTGGCGTTGATTAGATAAGTAGAAAAAAAATTTTTAAAGACGCTTTTCGCAAAAGTTCCGAAAGATTAAATTTAAAGAGTTTACGCAACTTTAAATTCGATGATTTAAGTAATATTTAAGTTTGGACCGTTCTGCTCAGCAACCTAACACAAACTAAGGACAAGATTACTAGTTGCTCGTGTAAATAAAGATTTTTTAATGTGTACACATTTTTTAACATTTACAAGATTGTTCCTTTAAAAAAATCGCCAAAGTTGACAAAAAATATTTCGAACGTTCCTTCAGAACTCATAAACTGGAAAATGCACTCAAAATCAAACGAAAGTTTAAGTCAAATGTTTCTCAATTGGAAAAATTTTCCATTTACGGTGGCGCGATTTATATTTTATCCATCGAGAAAATTTCACGAACATACGCGAGAACTTGAAAACATGTTTTAAAAATTCAATAATGGCTTTTGTTTCTGTGCAGCTTCAAAAATGGTTTTAGAACAGATTATAAATCATGTTCTCGACATACAATTTAGATAAATTAGAAGACGAAGGTCATTTTATTGAAAAGCAATTTTTTCTTACATTTAACGTCAACAACGCTTTATATAGAATTTGAAGAAATCTGTATCGTATCTTGATACACTTTTGTTCGTTTTAAATTTCGGTTTCAGTCGTGAAAAATGAACGTATACAAGAAGAAGAGAAGGACCATTTCGCAAATATCTTTTCTCGTGACACGTTTTCCAAACGCTTGATTGAAATATTTCTTTCGATTTTCTATACAGTGAAGAAAATGAAAAGAAAAAATTCTACATTAAGAGCTGATGTTTGAATGCGGAAAGGTGCACCGTTTCATTTTCCGGATGAATAAATAATACCCGAAATAATCCCATAGTGGTTTTTTTTTTACCCCCAAATTGAAAAACACGGACATCATTTTCCGGTTGGAAAAGTCGTCCTGAATGAAAATTCACACTCGGAAAGCAACGAAAAAATAGAGATCGATCGTTTTGATTGCGACTGTTTCTGTTTTTTTTCCCCCCGTTTTGGAATGATATGGTCCCTCCCGGATGAAACTTTCAGGCGGGAAATCGGGCCCCAATTTATTTGCATTCTGTTCCAGAGAGGGGAAAGAAGAGAAATATTGTTCGTTTTGCTTCATGATCCCTTTTTATATGTTTTATTTTGTTGTGGGATTGATTGTTCCTATTTTTTTTTTTATGTTCTGGGCTTTCACAAGTGATGGTTGGGTGTCGTGAGGGTGAGCAAAGGTTGTCATTAGATGCAGCCCGGTTTTTCCTGCGGTTTTCCGGCTGTGATTTCCTGACCCGCTTCTGCTTCATTCAAACACTTCTTTTCTTTTTTAAATATTATTTCTTTTCATGTTCACGAAGTTTCCTTCGCATAGGCGACTTGCTTAAATTACGAAAAAGCGTCGATGAATGATCTGAAGAGCATGTCTTGGAGTTGAATGCGCAGGAAAAAAAGGGGGGGAAACCTCTCGAAATAAAAATGATTCAAAAGGGATCCGAAAGAGTTTCAAACGTAAACCCGAAACCCGATATTTCCTCAGAAATTTCTGGCCGGTTCAGGTTTGACTATAAACAATATGAAACCTATTTCATACATGAGAAATTCCTTTCTGACCTCCAAGGTCAATTAAGTCCAGCAATTCTCTCCTATCTTTGAAAGGCCATCTCTTACTGACCTTCTGTGAAGTTTTTGTGTTTTCTAAATGTATAGACAGAAATTCATTCTGGTCTTGGCTGTTGTATGAGCAACTTTGGGTGTTGTGTGTTTGTGATTGCAAAATTCTTGAACTTGTGATTCTTGGTAGAAAATACAGTGGCCCCCTGCCTAACAGACCTCCCGTGTAAGGGATTTTTGCCAAACAGACCAGCTCTATGGTTGGGTGTCGTGAGGGTGAGCAAAGGTTGTCATTAGATGCAGCCCGGTTTTTCCTGCGGTTTTCCGGCTGTGATTTCCTGACCCGCTTCTGCTTCATTCAAACACTTCTTTTCTTTTTTAAATAATACTTCTTTTCATGTTCACGAAGTTTCCTTCGCATAGGCGACTTGGTTAAATTACGAAAAAGCTTCGATGAATGATCTGAAAAGCATTTCTTGAAGTAGAATGCACAGGAAAAAAAAGGGGGGGAAACCTCTCGAAATAAAGTTGATTCAACAGGGATCCGAAAGAGTTTCAAACGTAAACCCGAAACCCTACATTTCTTCAGAATTTTCTGACCGGTTCAGGTTTGACTATAAAAAATATGAAACCTATTTCATACATGAGAAATTCCTTTCTGACCTCCAAGGTCAATTAAGTCCAGCAATTATCTTTGAAAAGCCATCTCTTACTGACCTTCTGCAAAGTTTTTGTGTTTTCTAAATGTATGGACAGAAATTCATTCTGGTCTTGGCTGTTGTATGAGCAACTTTGGGTGTTGTGTGTTTGTGATTGCAAAATTCTTGAACTTGTGATTCTTGGTGGAAAATACAGTGGCCCCCTGCCTAACAGACCTCCCGCGTTAAGGGATTTTTGCCAAACAGACCAGCTCTGCAAGCAGTTTTTCCTCCTGCCCAACAGACAAAATCCGCCAAACAGACTTCTTTTGGTTTAAAATTAGTGTTGAAAATTGAAATTTTTAATTTTTTATGTAATTGAATTTGTGTAAAGGACTTTTTGTCTAACAGACTTGTCCCTTGCACGAATCAAGTCCATTANAAAGGACTTTTTGTCTAACAGACTTGTCCCTTGCACAAATCAAGTCCATTAGATGGGGGTTGACTGTATAACAACATTAAACTAGAGTGTTATTCACCCCAGCCGCAGCCCAGCCGAGTGTTGAGTTTCATTGTAGAAATTATTTTGGTAGAAGGTTTATTCCTCACAGATTAGGTATATTTCAGAAGCTTAAACAATACAGTACATCTTCTTTTGAATTTGTGTTTCTAATTTCCAATATTATCCATTTGCATTTCTAATTTCCAATATTATCTCATTTGCATTTATAATTTCCAACATCTTGCTCATATTGGCCAGTGTCTCAAATGTTTCATGTTTCAAAAACAAACAAAAAATAAATTGATTGAATCAAAGCATTTTTTTTTATGTTGAAAAAAAAAGAGTCAGACCTGGTGAACACATCAGGGTAGTGCGTGCGGGCAAAGGCCTTTTCCAGCTCCTCCAGCTGAAAGCTGGTGAATGTTGTTCTATAACGCCGCTGTTTCCGTTTGGCCGGGGCAAAGTCATCCAGGTCTCGGTGTCCACCCATTCCGCCACCATTACCACCACCACCACCGCCGCCGCCGCCGCCGCCGCCACCGCCCATGGAAGCAGTTTCCAGGTCGCCGGGGCCGAGCCCGTGACCCGACGGCGGCTGTGACGGCGGCTGGTCGTCGTCGTTGCTCGTCACGTCGTCCACGTCGACGAGCGGGGACGCCGGCGGCGACGGCGTCAAAGTGGCGCCCGTCGCTGAGGACATCACTTCCGATATGCCCATGGACGCCTGTGGGGAGGCGAGCCCTGAAGAGTCCAGCTGACCGCCTTCTGCTGCCGCCGCTGTTTTCTCTCCTACTTCTGCACAACAGCAACAAAACAACGACAAAAACAATTAAGAACATTGAAATAAAAATTCCAAATATGAAGAAAAAATTAAAATGCATTTTTTTCTTTCAAAAATCTGTCGTGATCTTGAAAAATATTTTATGACAAGAAGTTAGACCAAACACAATCACATTCGTGTTGCTCTACTGTCAGGACTTCTCCTACTTTCTGCCACAAAATCACGAATAAGAATTGAAAAAAATATTTAAATAAAAATTACAGCCATATTGCACAACACAAGCAGAGTAAATGGTCTCTCTTTTTTTACACTATAGAAGCCATCTTGTGAAAACCTCTCTTAAATGCAAGATAAACTTGGTGTAACACGATCAAAGTGACATTTTTTTATGTACAGCTGTCAGGACCTCGAAAGATGATTCATTGCAGCAAAATGCGTTGTAAAACGATTTTAAAATACTAACTTAAAACTGTTCAAATGTGTACAAAAACTGAGCACAAAATTGTTTACATCCAAGACATTAATTACAACACAAAAAAGTAGGTACAATCAAAATTCATTGAAAAAACGCCGCTATAGAACCTGAGAAAACATTCCTTATAACAAACAAGTTGTTATAATGAGACTCAAATTATATCGCGATTATTCGGCAAAGAGTTGAGAATTTATCTTCCAAACATCGACCCCTTATAACAAGGTTCGTTGAAACAAGATTATCCTTTTTCTGCGAGGATATGAAGAAATATTAAACTTCAAGAAGAATTTTTAGCTCCGGAAAAGCCATGAATGAGCTTTGACCCTTTTTTTTTTTCAAATAAAGCAATGCACGAAAAGTCTGATTCCTTAAAAAATGTAGCATTTCTGGGTCTTAAGAAGCAATTAAGTTCGCAGCCCGAAACGTAATGAAATTCAGTTGATTTTTCAGCAATACTGTATAAATTAAAAAAATCATCACAAGAATTTATCCTTCAAACTGAAATAAAAACGTAGTATAACACCAACAGTGAAGCATAAGTTGACGGATGTTGAATAATATACTGTATGAAATTCATCATGTTTCACATGAATATAATTTTATTTCGTGTTGTTAGGAATTTTCCGTCCCTCTTGTATAGTTTTGAATAGGCAGCATGATTGATTTCAACAACTGAAAACTAATATTGATTAAAAAAGAGAATCAGTTGAATCGTAGTTGATTTCTCCCACCCACGATTCCCATTTCTCGTCCTATTTCTAGCAACACCTTCCACAGACTTGAAGGATCTGCAATATTTTTATTTTTATATAAAAATTTTGAGGTAGGAGCTTTTTAAGGAGTACGCACACTTTTTAACAACCCATAAGAGGCTGCACCTTTTTTACGTTCTATTACTCGGGTATACTAGTACTTTGACCCCCTACTACTAAACTTGTACAAGCATTTAACATTAGCTCGTCGAATCGAATGGGAAAAGTGGAGAACTCAATTATTATCGGTGGAAATAGGAACAAGACTATTGTACACGGAAACACGTTTCTTGAGTCAACAAGGTTTTTTAAAAAGAAGCTAATTACGCAATTTCAGGAGAAACTGAGGAAGGAGACGCACACCAATGAGTGCAACGATTGTTTTCTTTTTTCTTCTTTTTTTTCAAAGTTTCGAAACAATAATTTCAACAGGAAACAATGAGGGAGAAGAAGAAGTTTTTTGGTTTCATATTCCGTTCCCACGCCACCGCAGAAAACGAAATGGTGGCCGCAATATATATATATCCGAGGAAAGCGGAGTATATTAGATTTTCGGGGACGTATTCAAAGATTAACAAAAGATTTCGCGTTCTCAAGTGAAAAAAGGCGGCTGAAGAACTGGCATTATTATCAACAAACAAAGCCCCTTCGCGCCAAAGAACTCAATTTTATGTGAGTGGCCGGAGTTCATTTATATCAAATTTTATGCATAAAAGATCTGAATCATACTTTCCACCTTTAAAATTGAGAATTTGCAGAGAATCACACTAGAAATATGCGAAACTGAGCATGTAATTTATTTGATGAAGATGTTTGTGTGTGGTCCCATTGGGTTCTCTCCCCCCCCCCCCATGATGCAGCAGATTTCTACAACAAAATTCTCTCTACAACAAATATACAGTGAGACCCCCACATGCGGACACCTTGACCGGCAGACAATTTGACATAGGGACACTTATTTTCCCATTAAAAATTAATAAAAAGGCCCAATATGAGGACATGTGACATAGGAACATTTTGTGATAAAATTGCAAATACATTTCAGGCCAAATTACCAGAAACAGATATTTTCAACCCTAAAATTGATGTAAGAAAAGCTCTTGGGCATTTCTCTCACCAATTTACCATCGCTTTAGCTAATGTAAAAAAATAACATCCAGAATTGAGGGACTTCCTTCTCTCTTTTTCACTTGAATGTTGTTTTTATACAGAGAATCCCAACATTTATATGTACTGTTTGCAGAAGTATCAGTATTCCATTCCCCAAATGTCGATATAGTGTTGAAATATATTGATTGAATCAGTTTAAATTTGGAGACAATTTTTATTTTCATGGAATTATGGTGAGTATTTTGTAAATAAAACACCCATTACAAATTATGTAATGTAAGTCTAAGGGAAAATGAGATTCAATTTGGGGACATTTTGACTTAGGGACACTCTTGATGCACCTATTATGTCCGCATCTCAGGGTTTCACTGTATTTCTGTTCCTTTGAGTTTCATGGCAGAGACACTATAGTCCATCTGTATCAACTTTATGACCCTGTCACTCTGCGACCTGAGTTTCCCAATGTCCTGAAAATACAGAGAGTAAGTTCTGCAAGTGAAGTCTCCTATATATAGGCAGACACTGAGTATCCCAGCCAAGAAGAGCGGGGATGTCGCAGTAATTGCCTTCTAATTACCCGCTCGTCCGGGTGATCCGGGTCCGGCTCCAGCACGCAGTAAATTACACGGCACTTGTCATTGGGTAATTTTCTCCTAGGTGGCGCTGCGAGGCGATTTTTCACCCGCCCCGAACGAGCCACTAATTGGGTTTTCCGGGCGCTGAGCGGAATCCCAGGAATGCCGTTCCCTGACGAGATTAAACTATTCCATTCCGCGCTGATTGCTCCGAAACGTTTCTCGCGTGTCACGAATTCCGTGTTTTCGCTGTCCACGAATTCTCTTTTCTCCTCTATTTATTTGTTTTCTTTTTTTTTCAAAATATTCATTCAACATTTTTCGGGTAAATATTAAACACACGATCGAGACCCGAGATGCACTGGAAATGAGGCTGAGTTGTGACTGACTAATGGACTGGAAATTAGATTTTTGCCTCCCAGACAATCACGACCCAAAATACACCGGGGGCCGTGTCGGGGCAATTATTGCCTCCTCGAAACTTATTTACGCAGAGCCTCGTCAACATTTTCCTAATGGTCATCAATTAACCATCGGACTACAACCAAACACGACGATAATGCGACGAAATTTGAGCCGAACAACGGGGCAATTATTGCCTCCTCGAAACTTATTTACGCAGAGCCTCGTCAACATTTTCCTAATGGTCATCAATTAACCATCGGACTACAACCAAACACGACGATAATGCGACGAAATTTGAGCCGAACATCCACTCGAAAGAGAGAAAAAAGAAAACAAGGCCGCGTGTTCCAGGAAAAACGGAACTTTCAAGCAGAAGTAATTTTTCACCCAAAGATATTCTTTCCAATAATCAACTATACTGAAAAGGAAAAGATGGAGAAATCAACGAAGAGGAAAAAATTAAAGCATTATTATAATTTGACACACGGAGGTTTTCATTTCAGATAGAATTGAGCTTGCAAAATCTAATGGATAAGTACAATGCATAAGACATTACTTATGAGAACACGTCCATATTTTTGATCCCAATGATGCTGGATCACAATATTCTAGAAGACTTCATTGGGAAACTTTTTTCAACTCTTGTGGGGCAAAGCTGGGATATTTTTGAAAAATGTTGTGCCACTGAACAATGGAAATTTTAAAAAATCATACTCTTGTACCAAGGCATAAAACAGGAATAACTCCAATTTTTTTTATCCTACAGAAAATTCTGAATGAGAAATAAATAAATAAATCCCTCACTACAAGGTCCTGCATTGTTCATGTCTGCAGGGCAGATTTTGAAGGTATTTTTCTGCAAATTTATTTTCTGCATCTACAGTATACGTATTTGAACGATTTTCTTCTTACATTCCTGGCATAAGATTTGCAAGTGAAAATCCTTAAAACAATAGAAAATTTGCCTCCAGGATTTTTCTGGACTTGAAGAACCCTCTGGCGTCCAAGGGCTATAATCACTTCTGAAATTTAAAAAAAGCAGGCGACGGAATCCAGCGGGAAAAAATAATAATAAAATAAATTCCGACTTGACACGTTCTTATATCGACCATTTGGAAATGAAATGCAAAGCCGCGTGACAGGAAACAATTTCCACAGTGTCCAACCATATCAACAAGAAAGAAAAAAAAGCTACATTAATAATACTATACACAACAAAATGAAGAATAAAATAAACATCAGGGAAACTTCGAGGCCCACTCGTGACTCGGGGCAGTAACACACAAAATAAGTCGCGTGACGCGTCGCCGCCTTTTCCCTCGGATTTCTTTTGTCTTTTCTGGAAGAAAATTCGAATAATTTTTATTTATAAGGATTGGTGAGTGCGGGGAGGGGAATTGGATAAAAATCCTGATCCTAGTGTTTGTGGGGAGTGGAAGAGAAGAATTGAAACAAGGGGAAAGAAACACACAATTTTTTTTTTTTTTCGCTGGGACAGGATGAGGAGACGCCATGGCGAGACGCGTACACGCGATGGCGTGCGAGTAGTATTCATAAATTCCATTAGTTTGTCGGCGACGACGATCATCCAACAACGACACACTTGCGTAAAAGGAAATTTCATATTAGAATGCGCATAATCGACTAATTCAATTTTTCAATGCGATGCGAGAAAAGTAAAAAAATAAAATAAGAACCGACGCAAGGTAAAGCGAAGGAAAAAGAAACAAAACCTCATGGGACTACAGAATCTTTCTAGTCATGGAGAAATTTGATTTCGAATATCATAAAAATATTTTTATGTATATGACTTATAGGTAAGTTGAGCTTCCAAGATTTCCGTTCAAATTTTTGCTAAAATTAGGAGATAAAACGAAAATTCCGTTCAAACTAGATCTTGATACAATTTAGTAAAAAAATGTCAAAAACATTTGTCCAATACATAAAAGTCTTTTCTTGTTGGTAAAAAAAAAAGATGTTACCTTCCATATGAGTCCCATTTGGGGATCAAGTTTAAAATTCAAATATTTGACAAAATTTTGAATTTGAAATTTAAAAAAAAAGTCCCCAGCCTACCTAAATGTAAATGAAATGAAATGATGCAACAATTCGTGTGTAGGAAATTTGACAGTTATATGAGTTAAGCATTCTTCCACTGGATTTCAACTTCAAAATTGAAGCCTGGATAATCAGAAACTATGCTCTCATCATCACATCAAAATTCTCAGCAAAAAAGTGAAAAGAGCACACACAAAATCATGTCTTTGATAGTAGTTTCTTGGAAATTTTCATAAAATCTCAAATTGTGACTGGATTATGCTGAATGATTCTTTGATTGATCAACAGATTTCTCAAATTCTTTCTCGACTTCACAAACCATGATAACGCTTGAAATGTACCATTTGTGGACTTGTGATCCTTAATTCAGCGTACAGAAAATTATAAAAAAAATTTCTCACTGATTTTCATCGAAATCCAATGTATACCGTCACTTGAAATGAAGCCGTTTACAAATACGACAAAAATATGATTCTGGAATGAACGAAACGAGATTTCGTTGATGCAGCCAATTTGACAAAAAAAAGAGAATTAATATGCAAAATCGTGGATACTTCTGCAAGTTAATTTTTGAGCGTGAAAAATTCCGTCATGTTTGGAATGTTTCCTAGAATTTTTACATCACAGTTTGGTCAAGTTTTCTACAAGTTTCCGTGATGGAATCCGTCGTTTTCCTGGGGCAACATGCGTGACGACTTTTTTTTTTTAAACCAAATTTGCGTGACATTCCTCAGACGTGCTTTTTCACACGCAAAAATCATCAAAAAATTAGGGCTTTGTTTCTAGCTTCAACGAAAGCATTCAATCTTCAATTTACTCACCAAAATAAATGTATTCATGATTTTTGGAAATTTGTCTGATCATGATTTTCAACGTTCAAAAGATACGGAGAAAATTTCGAGTCACGCTTTCTTTAAATGGCATAGAATCCATTGATTCAAAATATATTTGCGCTGGTTTTTTTGGAGTGCTTTGAATTTTTCGTCGATAATTTTAAATTTCAATTCGTTTTTCCGGAAGTTTATTTTTCGTTTCCACGAGGAAATTTCTTGTAGATGCGAGAGGAAATTTTAAAAGATTTTCCCGAGGTATGATCCCACGAAAATTGTTTAAAACAGCTGCTAAAGAATTTTATTAGTATTGGAAGATATTTTATGAATTCGAAACAGAAACGACAAAAACCTTGACAACGAACCACGAAAATAAAATACAACTATATTTAATAATAATGTTGTCTTCATCGAGTCAAAGCCACACACGTCGCGTCTCAAACGTCACACGAAAGCCACGAAAACATTCGTTGGCCATTTTTGATTACGGGG